>AWWV01012394.1:0-84629 GCA_001974805.1 Corchorus capsularis | reverse complement strand
ATTATTTTTAGCACAGATTGATTATTGGTTCATTGGTTGTAAGAAAATTGAGTGTGAAACCAAGCTGTCTTTGGCCTTCATTTTCCAAACAAACTTTATTTCCACGCCCTTTGAGAGTGATGACAAATAAAATGCAACGAGCTTTTGCGTAAATATATATATACTTTCATTAGCTCATCTGCTGACACCATGGTTTGCTCATCTTTATAAAACTATATATATATATATATATATATATATTATTAGTATTATATATAGTATATAATAATAATAATAATTCCTCATATACTAATCTATGTAATTAACATGATTAACCCTTTTCTGATCTATTTATCTTTACTTACGAATAAAGTTAAAAGACAGTATTTTCAGATCACTCTTCTTAGGTGTAGAACTGAAGTAGCTAGCATCTACTAATACTTTAAATAACAAATTACTTTTTATAACATATATCATGCATTAATTACTAATTTGTATAATTAAACCAAGGCAAATTATACAATACACCGTTAGTGGAGTTTAGCAGACTACACAAGCGGGTTCTGAAGGGTGACATGTGTCCCTTAGGAACTAGAGATTGAAATATTTAAAACTTAAATAATTTAAAAAATGGATATGTGTCAACTTCACAACCCGCTTGTGAAGTCCAAAATTTACACTGCCGATGTATCATATAATCACCCTTAAACCAAACCAGAAGCTTCTCGGAATGACTTTTGAAAATTTGATTTGTTCTTAATCATGATCATTTCAATACAGTCAACCAGGGTTTTTTTTTCTTCAAGGGGTAGCTAAATCAAAACTTTTCCTTTCTCATTAAGCTAAGTTTTGAAAATGTCTTAATCTTTAGTTATTGTCAGCTTTGATTATGAAACAACAAAGCTTTTGTATCTTCTTAATTGTTTTTATTAAAGCGCATGTGTGAATTTCATAACTGTTTGAAGATTGGGACTATTGTTCAATTGTTCTAGACTTGCAGTTTTCTGGATTTGGCTCTTCTCTAGTCTATAAAATGGACTGGAAAGGCCAGTCTATAGTAGATTAATAACATGTGTCCAATGTTTAATCCAACGGTAAGAGTTATCCAATCAAAGTAAATTGGTTTCTAGTGGAACTTTCTTCTTCCTCCTAATTCTCTTGCAATTACGTCTCTGCAAAAATGGAACCTCACGTCTCTGCAAAAATGGAACCTCAGAACGATTTCTTTTTTTTATTTCATTTATTATTTGAACGAATTTTCTCTTCCATTGGGACGAAGGTTACACAGTGCAGACAAAAATACTGATTTCATCTATTCCTAATTTCTTTTACTTTTTTTCCCTTTCAATTTCTTCTTCATCATCATTTAGCCTGCTTTTGAGCAAAATTGCGGACTCTTCTCCTTGTTCTGGTTTCTCAATCTTTTTTCCAAATGTCTCATGGAAAGAAGGAATCGGGTTCTTCCTTTTTCATTTCTCATGATTTCTCAAATTTCTGTGTTTTATCCGGAAGAAATTTCCTATCAGGCTCTGGCTAATTCCTATTTTATATGGGATTTTAATTTGTTTTCTTTCTTTCTAGTTTAGGACTTCTGTTCATTTGTATAATTGATCCAGACTAGTATGTTCATCCTTTCACCATTAACAAGTTCCTTGAAAACTAAAACTGCAGGAGGGATTATAGAAGAATGGGAGAAAAGAAAATTATCCAGTACTACTAATTTTTTAAACCAGAGAGATCTTAACCGTCAGATATAAATTTGGACACGTGTTATCCATCTATCATGGACTGGCCTCTCCAATCCATTGCAAGGACTGGAGAGGAGCCAGATCCCAGTTTTCTTAATCACATTATTAAATATTGGTGATCTCACTCTCCAAATTAATGTAGTTTTTCTTTTTTTTTTGGCCAAAATTAATGTAGTTTTTCAAGTCAAGTAAAATGGTGGTGCATTGAATTGAATAATAGACGTACAAACTATGCGTGTTATATGGCCCTTTAATTTTGGTTTTTTTTTTTAGTATAGATTTGTTGGCTATGATCGAAGAGTCATATGGTTGCACATTTGGCAAATCACAACTAGCCTATTTCATATATATTATATCTTAAAAAAAGTAAAATTCAAAAGTGAACGTGTCAATAAAATTCAAACTGTTTAAAAGTATGGGTTTGCTTATATTTTGGTTAAAACCTTATTAATTAGTTGGAGCAATGAACTAGCTATATGGTTCATGCACCAAATGGCCAAATTCATATCCCTCCAAAGAATAATAAGAAATATAATACTCTCTCCGACTCCGTTCATATTTAATTGTCCCTTTTTAATCAAACAATTTCAACTTTGACCATTATTTTTTAAAAATATATATAAACCAAAATAAAATTTTAAAATAATACTTTTGGAACACAAGCTTTTGAAAATATATTTTTTGAAATTTTAGTTCAACATATTTTTCTTTTAACTAATGATCAATTCAAAGTTGAACTTGTTTGACTAAAAAAGGACAATTAAATAGTAGTGAAGGGAGTATTAATTAACAAACAAGAGTATTCTTTTTCCCCTTTCTCTATTTCAAATTAAACAGTATCAAATGAATATTATTAAATAATGCGATGAAACTCATTTGTTCTAGAAGTATATTAATTTTTGCTTTCTCACTAAGCAAAGCTTATTAAGTGATAAGTTTGAATATTCAATTATAGAATTAAGAAGAAGAAGACTTCATAAAATATAATATAATGGAGTATATTTCTAACTTTCATTAGTACCAAAAAAAAAATCATTCTATATTTTTACCAGTCATTGCCGGCAACTATGAATCCAAATCAAAGTCAACCAAATTCTGAAACTCATAAACACATGATTTTATTCATTAATCGGTGTTTCTTTTAAGGAAAAATATAAAAATTCTTCAATGGATGACACTCTAATCAATTTATGGAGTTGGATATTTTTTGCTTTCATGTAAAAATTAGCAGTAATGAATATATGAAGCTAAGGATTCATGAGTATCGCGAAAGTGAGGCCCGCATAAAATAGCTGGATTGATTGACGTGTCGCTGAAATATAACGGGCCCGCTCTTTTTTTAGAAACAAAAGGATAGAAATTTCATTGTGGGCTTCATTTGGATCAGATCAAGCCCATTTAGCTATTGTCTTTCGTTCTTTTTTTTTTCGGTTAAAAGATTATTAGGGAATCAACGTGGAGACGGAGTTAGATTAAGTGGTAAGCGACATGTTTCAATTTAAATTAGGGTCGTTTATAAACCAGCCGATTTTAATGATGCAAACGATGACAGTTTTGTCGGTTTTAATCGGTTTATAAGGTCGGTTTATTTGGTTTCTCGGGTCGGTGGTGGTTCACTAATTAGTGAACCGAAATCGACCTAATTATATATTTATTATTATTATTATAATATATATATGTAATGAAATATAGTTTTAATTTATAATTATATATATATGATTATTACTTTATTAGTTATAATAAACTAATAATCTACCTTATTATAACTAATATATATGATGATTAAACTAATAATCTAACTTTAATGAAAAAAAAAAATAATAATTGTTAGGGGCCAAAACCGGGATGACCCAAATCCATAAGAAGCCTCCTCAAACACACTCAAGGTTGGGCTAATTCATCTCCCACTCACATATATATTTCTCCTTGGCCCAACCACACACGTATAAATATTGGATAAATGGGCTTACAAATACCCTATACACACAAAAAACCCATTTCTCTTACCCAATAACCAAAGTCCATAAACACATTTATAACACAGAGACATTCATACCAAAGTCCTCAAACACATTTATAACACAGAGGCAGTTTTCTTTCTAAAGTCCTCAAACACATTTATAACATAGAGGCATCTACATCAAAGTCCCCAAACACAATTATAACACAGGGGCATCTCAATTCCAAAGTTCTCAAGCACATTTATAACACAGAGACACATATACTAAAGTCCTTAAACACAATTATAACACAATGACAACTTCTATATGACAAAGGCTCATAATATATTGGCCTTGCTATCTAATTATTCATTTATATATAGCAAAGGCCAATATGTATATAAATAATATTGGGCCTTGCTATTTCACTTATCCTTTTTCGGGCCCAAAGAGAGGCCTAAAACGGTGGAGCTTTTACCACCTCATCAACCGGCCAAAAGCATAAAAACAAAAGGCACAAAATCCTATTCTCATGCTGCAACATGTCAGACCTTCCTACTGTGGAAAGCATCTAAGGGAAGGATTTCAGTTAATTCAAATTTTCTCATATTTATCTATTTAAAAGCAAGAGATTAGTGCTAATTAATCCTCATTGCAGGAACTAATTGTGACCCAAACCCACAGCGGGAAACAAATTGGGAGCCGCGGCTTGGATGGCAAAAGAGGAAGGAATCTCTCTTGATTACCATTCTTGAAAGGGGCGACTATGCTTGGGGGCTGTTCCTTGACAAAAAAAAACGGTAATCAAGGTGCTGCAGAAAGTGGAATCAAAAGCAAGGCTAATTTGACTTTGGAGGAGTCTCAGCTGTTCAAATGGGAGGGTAGCAACAGCGATGGCGACATGAGCTTGCTAAAATAAGGGACTGATTTCAAGATGATAAAGTGGCTACTGTTGGCTTCCTCAAATCGGAAGATTCCTTGCCTTAGACCCAAGGGCTATTCACTAAATTAATCAAAAAGTAAGAGCCGAATAGAGTGGCCGGTCAAAGGTTCCGACCGGGCAAGAGGACTGCTATAAAAGGGAGTCACCAGTGGCGGAAATGGCATCTAACTTTTCATCTATCTTCATCTGCAAAAATCTACTTTTTTAACAATTCTCAAGCTACTGGAATTCACTTTCATCTACTTCCAGCTAGCATTGTCTTCTCCACCATCTTCATCATCAAGAACCCTAATCGTTCATCACCCATTGAAGAATAACAAGAAATCAGTCTTGTCATCCCCAAATCGACTCTCCTCCATCGTTAATATTTTGTATTTTGATTCCATTGTTCTTATTGTGTTCCTTCTTCTTTTCTCCCAAATCCCAGTTCCAATTTGTTTCTCACAAGTTCCAAAATCAATAAAAAGCTTTGATTCATTTTATTTCGAGGAAATTAGATTGTTGCTATTTTGTTCATCTCTTTCATTTTTCTCAGTTCGGTTCTGTAAAAGGCTGAATTTTCCTTGTTTTTTCCTGTTATACGGATTGTTCTTTCGGTAGCAGCACCTTGGGCCTCATCTTGTGTAACCCAACTACTCTTATGGGGAAATTTGGGTTAGGTTTGAATCCATAGTGAGCCACACCAGGCCTTCACATCCCATAAAGAGGCTCCCACAATAATCAAACTTATTAACCATAAACTGAAAATTGGCAAAACCGAACTTATCGGTTTCATTGAGGTTTCGTTGGTTGTCGGTTATGCATATAACAAAAATAAAACCGACTAAAAAAAACTGAAACCAATCGATGAGCAGCCCCTAGTTTAAACAAGCCTCAGGTTCGAGAAATTGCATACATAGCTGCCCAAAACCATGTGCGTAACGCTGGTCGGATCGGATTAGTAAGGGATAAAAAAAAATTATTAGGGGAAATGTCCACTAATTAAAGGAGAAAAATAAAACTCCCTTATATTAGTCTATGGTATCGTATGGTCTAAAAAAATATATTACATTCACATTTCGTTTATTTAAAATAAAAAAAATCAATAAAAGATTACGAGTATTATTATCTATAGAATTCTGATGATCAGTTTTCATGCATGCCAACTATACCATATATCAATATGATTTGAAAAAAAAAGTAGGGAAATTAGTAACACTCTTATCGTAACATTATTAGTAATTAAATTTTTTGACGAAACAAACCAAAAAGAAGGTAATGATTATCGCAAAATGGCTGTAATTTGAACAAAGCAGTATAGCTTACTAATGATTTTTTTTCCCAATGAATTTTAGCTTGGTTTCTTCATGGGCAAAACCTCTAGAGACTTACTATACTATATAATAAGCTGATGAATATGAAGTTTTTGGTCCCTCCAAGTCCAAAGAAAGACCTTTTAAGTTTTGATTTGGGGTCAACAGTCAACTCCATGTTTCATTAGCCAAATTTCTACATTTTTTATTCTTCTTGTGTGATTTTCCTTCCCTTTTCCACATTCAAATTTTAAAGTTTCAAACCCACCACTCAAAAAAACAAAAAAGCAAACCCAAATGTGCACAATGGCCCCTCTTCCCTTTCATTTACTTTTCTTCTCCCAATCCCATAAAAACACGCCCTTTCATTCCCTTCATTGTCACTGTTTTTTTGAGTTAGTTTTTGAGGCAAGTGTTGAAAGAAGATGGAGAATGAAGCAATGGCGATTGATCTCAGAGGAACCCCAACATATGGTGGCAGATATGTTCGCTACAACATCTTAGGTACCATCTTTGAGGTTTCTTCTAAGTATGTTCCTCCTATTCAGCCTGTTGGTCGTGGCGCTTACGGCATCGTTTGGTAATCCTTCTGCTTTCTTCTTCTGTTTTGGATCCAAAAGTATGCTTTTTGTTCACCCTTTTCCAGCTTCTGTTAGGACTTACTTTAGAGTTTAAAGCTGTAGATTCCATGAATTTGTTGACTTTTTTAGTTTTCTTCTTTTGGCCTTTTGGGGGAGAGAATAGGGATGGGGTTTCGTGATTTCTGATTAGACAAAGCTGGTTAATTTGGAATAAAAATAAATTCTTTACTAACCATTGAAGAGAATCTTAAAAGATGTAATCAAAAATGAGCTTTGGGTTTGTTCCAATTTGATGTTTCAAAAAGTTTGTATCTTTTTATTCTGATGAGAATTGAATTCCTTCACCTGTCTTTTATAACAGTAACAATATGCAGAGTTGAGAAGAAAAATGTGATTTTTTTAGTTTATGGTTTATAATTACTTGGATTAAGTCATTTGTATATTTTATGCAGATAGCCGCAATTTTTTTTTCTTTTGATGTGGGAGACTCAGATTAATTTTTTTTAATATTAATATTCAGGTCAATGATTTTAACCAAGTTTTGTGATTAAGAGAATCGTTTACTACCCTTTTTACAGCTGTGCGAGGAACTCTGAGACAAAGGAAGAGGTTGCAATAAAAAAGATTGCGAATTCCTTTGACAACAGGATTGATGCTAAAAGGACACTCCGTGAGATCAAGCTTCTGTGTCACATGGATCATGATAATGTACTCACTGAATTTCGATATTACTTGTTTGTTTCTCTGAATAAATTCTTTACTTTGGTTTATTCTTTAGCATGGTATAGTACAATGGACTGATGAAGAATTGTATTAATGTTTTGCAGATTGTCAAAATCAAGGACATTATATTGCCACCGGAGAAGGAAAAGTTCAATGATGTTTACATTGCTTCTGAGCTAATGGACACTGATCTGCATCAAATAATACGATCTACCCAGCCTCTCACTGATGATCACTGCCAGGTGGGTTATATATTTACATCATTTTGATTCATTTTGATTCCCCTATAGCAATGCAGTAGTTCGTGACATTAACAGTGTCATTCCTGTTTTGTCTTGATCCATGTGACATTTCATGTTCAATTGTTGTAAATGTGCTGCTTCGTTATGATCTGTGCAGAACCAAATGCAAGTTTACAATATGAGCTTAATACAAATGCATGCTTGTTTACTAGTTGCAATCAGGATATGATTTCACAACTGTCTAATCAATATTTTGGTTTTTGCAGTATTTCCTTTATCAACTGTTGAGGGGCCTGAAGTACATACACTCGGCAAATGTTTTGCATCGAGACCTAAAACCTAGCAACCTGCTGCTGAATGCAAATTGTGATCTCAAAATTTGTGACTTTGGTCTTGCAAGAACCACCTCAGAGACAGACTTCATGACAGAATATGTTGTAACTAGATGGTATAGAGCCCCTGAGTTGCTCCTCAACTGTTCTGAGTATACTGCAGCTATTGACATCTGGTCAGTTGGTTGCATCTTGATGGAAATACTAAGGAGGGAGCCACTTTTTGCTGGTAAAGACTATGTTCAGCAGTTGGCACTTATTACTCAGGTATCCATCCTTCTCAAACTTGTTCCTCCCAAACTCAAATCTTCTGTATCATAGAAGTGCACTTAATGCAGCATAATATAACTGCTATTTGTAGGCAGTGTTAGAAGGAATGCATGAAGTAGAGTGCAAATTTATAGTGGACTGTGAATACACGCTTATGTAAATGTTTTCCTTGTTTGATTATTCATAAACAAAACAGCTAGTAGGATCACCTGAAGATTCAGATCTAGGATTCCTTAGGAGTGACAATGCTCGAAAGTATGTTAAGCAACTTCCTCGTTTCCCAAAGCAACCTTTTGCAGAAAAGTTTCCAGATGTGTCTCCTATGGCAATCGACCTTGCAGAGAAAATGCTGGTTTTTGATCCAAGCAAGCGCATCACTGGTATGTATTCCTAGTAGTATGCCACTTCAACTCTTCAAGAACTTGTAGTGTTCTTTTGGTCTTCATTTGTTTAAACATATCTTGTGTATTGATGCATATACAGTTGAGGAAGCATTGAATCACCCATTTTTGTCAAGCCTTCATGAGATCAACGAGGAGCCCACTTGCCCAACTCCTTTTATATTTGATTTTGAGCAGACAAACTTAAACGAAAATGATATAAAAGAGCTCATATGGAGAGAGTCATTGAACTTCAATCAAGATAGGATGCTGGAATGAAGTCGGTAACAAGTGTTGTTATTTTGTTTCTGTTGTTTTGTTTTGGTTGAAGGGTTGGTTGATGTTGGTGAATAGGCTTTGCTTATATATAAACACATATACCAGATAAATTGTGTAATATCAGAAATCAAACTCAGGGAGATGGGTTCTCCCCTACAGGTTCTGAACTTTGAGAATGGTGCAATGGGGTTTTTGTTTCTTGGGTTTATTTGGGGAGTTACTGGATTCAAGGGTGATATCTAGTCCATAAATGAAGGCTATTCACTCTTAGCCTCTTATATCATGTACTATGGAATTGGATCTGTCTGTATAATTTTTTTATGTATAAGTTAATTTGAGAAACAAACAAATGAAACTGCAGCAACTTCATTTTATTTTGTTTTCAGGCAAGTAATTTATTTATGGGATTGAGAGGGCATGTCCATATTATTTTATTAACCAGCTCTTGACATGATTCAACTTAAGATCAATTATCTGGGGAGGCAATGTGACTTCTGAATAGAGGGGTTTGTACAAAATAATCATAGTCATTCTGGGAATTTCCTCCTCATTCTTCTTCCAGACTTTCACTGTTTCATTCAGTCATTCTTTTTGAACGAAGAGATAATAATCTAACATTAAACCAACAATGTTCCTAGGCCTAAACAAAGATATTACAATCACAACATAAATTTCTCCCACTGACTACGTGCAAAGTCATGAACATAAAGCTAAACACTACTCCATAGAAGGCAAAAACTACAACAATCCTATCTCCCTCAAGAATTAACAAAAAGAAGCATAAAACCCTAAACATTCCATCAACTAACTTCACAATCAAAAGGATTGAAAACCCACTTTGCAAGTAAATCCATATCATGACTCTGGTGAGGGCATTCTTTTGGCCTTCTTCTTCCTATCTGAAACAGCCTTTGCAAAAGCTTCCACAATCCTCTGCTGTGAGTCCAATATCATCTCAGTTCTCTTCATCTCCATCTCCATTCGCATTGTCTCTATCTCCCTTGCCATCTCCATTTTCATCTGCTCCATCCTTACAAATCCATCACCCAATACCTTTATTGCTGATACCATCTCAGCTACTGCATCTCTGTCTCTCTCCCTCTCTCTTTTCCCTGAAGAACCAGGTGTTTTCCCAGGTGTCTCTTCAAAACCCCTCAAAACCCTAGTCCCATAAGCTGCTGAGGCAGACCCCGACCCACCATAACTAGTCTTGATAGGGTGAGGGTTCACGTTAACATTGGGGTTAGAATTAGGGTTTGCACCATATTTCTGATCCATTTTTGCATAAAATCTTGGCCCAGGCTGTGCGATGCTAACTCCAGTAGGAATCCTAATTCTAAACCCACCGCTGCTCCCACCACCACTGCCACTACCGCCCACGCTTCCACCGCTGTTTCCAATCCCATTCCGGTACAACTTTTGTACGCTTCTCGTATTAACACTTCCGTTCTTGTACGCATCTCCATAATAGTCTTGATCTTGGTCATCTTCGTCGTCGTCATCGCTATCCTCATCTGGGCTGTCCGAATTGTAATCGGGTTTCACGTTTGGCCCCTTCTCCATAGCGTCCATGCGCTTAAAGTGGACCCACGAAGAAACAAATCTCGAAACGGGCATGGATCTAGCTCGCTGGATCTCGGTTCGATACCGCTTCCGGAGCTTCTCCATCTTATGGCGGCACTGCACGGCCGTTTTAGGAGGCGTCGCCATGGGGCAACGTCGACCCACTGAGTCCGCCACTTCTTGCCAGTGGCTGGCCTTGAGATTCCCGCGACGTAGCGCGTACCATTTGTCGCGGTACGCGTCGATCAAGGCAACGGTTTCATCGTGTGACCAACAGGGCGGTGGGAGCCTCCTAGGGTTAGGTACGACTGTGGCGGTTGCCGGTGGCGTCGACGTGGCTGTTGGCGGCGCTGGGAGAGCCAGCTGCACTTCTGAAGGTGACGGAGGCGATGTATTCAAAGGTGGATCCTGTTCGGGTGAGGGAGAAGACGGATTCGACATGATCTAGTATTTCTGGTTTGGAATATGGCGAGAAATGTCAGGGCGCGTGGTTAAGATAGGGATGGAGGCGCACAATAGAAGAGTGGGGCGTTTGGGTTTGATGAGGGAGGCGGCGCAGTTTAGCGAAGTGGGTTTGGGGAAGAGAAGGAGGAAGAAAAGGGGAATAGCAAGAGGAGGGAGAGGAGGAGGAGGGTTGAGGAGAAGGAGGAGATGGGGAGGAGAAAGTGGGGTTGGGTGACATATTGAATGGTTGTTGAGGCTAAAAGGAAGGGTGGGGTGGGTGGGGGGTGGGAGGGGTGTGCGGCTGATTTTGAGATCTACATGGATGAGGCCACCGCTTAGGTGCGCGTGAGTGGGGGGGCTAACGTGCGCCACGGGGGTGGGGGTGATAAGTTGCGCACCACCCTATATGACAAAGAGGTCCACCTCTTTTCTTTTTATTCCTCCTCTTCTGATGACTTAAATGGCACCCATTTCGATTATTGGTTCAAATTTCATGCTTATCATGTTTTTTTGTGGGTTTTGGGGTAACCCCACCGCGCAGGGAGCAGGGTGGGTGGGGCTTGTGGTTGTGGAGGTGCGGCTCTGAGCCTTGAGCTGAGCCTTTGACTTTGGTTTTGGTTTAAGTTTAGGTTGGGGATTGGTTATTCAAGGCCATTTTCTCTTTTTTTCAAAATTTTTAGGCTGTATTTTGGTGGTGGTTTTATGGGGCTAGAGAGTTTGGGATGGATATTAGCTGGTAATGGTAATACCATTATTAGTGGAGTATTTATTAGTGGAGGAAACAGGTAGAGAAAAAGGGTAGGGTTTTTACTTTTATTTTTGAAAAAAAGAAAAGAAAAGGAGAGGGTGGATAGGATAGAGAAAGGTGGCTATATGGACTTGGTGCCCCCCCCAAAAAAAAAAAACGATTAAGATAGGTTGGCTTGTGAATAATAATACTACTATATAATAGAAAAGGCTTTTGAAAATTTTCACATTTATATTTTGGTTTAAAGTTCTTTTCTTCTTGGAAGATCTCCAATGTGATATATACCAAAAATTTTACATTATTTGTAAAAATATATTTAATATGCATCTCAAATTTAAGATTTTTTAATCAATAAAAAATATTTTTATAAGAGTTTTTAATAATATTTTTTATAATTTAAAATTTAATTTTTTAACTTATAATAAAAAAAACTATGGAGTTGTTACTATGCAACAGTAATGTTTCTCGAAAAATTCAAACTACTGTGTTCGTTAGAAAAATGAAATTTGCAATTTTAACACCAAAATGTTGTTTCATCGTCGTTTTTATTGCGGATGACCTTTATAGCATTTGGATGTTTAGGCCTTTAAATTTATTCTTTAATAATTAATTTTTATTTAAAACTCCATTGCTCTATAAGCCAATGAAATGATTAATAATGAGTGACATGTCAGATATGAATATGTTTGGTGATATAATTTGCTCTCCGGAGTATTAAAATCTTGTCACCTCCTAAACTTCTATATTGGATATTTTGGCCCCGTTTTCTGATATATATAATTATTACCTATACTAGTGGATACTAGTTGATTTCACGTGATTAACGTTTCGAGTTTCGAAAATGATGTATATAACAAATCACGTCAGATGTTTGGTTTGCATGAATAAACTATACAAAGATATAGAAAATTATATTTTCCATGGAAAAATATTTTTGATTTAATAATAAAAATTTTATTTTCTTTTGTGTTATCAAATCCAAAATTAAAGAAAAAGGAAAAAAAAATCTAACTTTTATTTTGATTTTTAGGGCATAAATTGTGATGGAATATTAAAATTAAATTTATGTCCATAAAATTCTTAAATATTTTTACATTTGTCACTCATATTAAAATTGTCTTTTTTACATCAATTAAAATTGTTTTATTATTTTCGAAATAGTAATATATATCAAAAAAAAAAAGTTTAATGGCAAAATGATAAAATTTTAAAGTTCAGGGGTAACATGAAAAAAGCTTCAAAGTTTTGATGCAAAAAAAAAAAAAGTTTAAAAAGTTTAGGGCCAAAAGGGGTGTTAAGTCACTTAATTGCCCATACATCCCCGTATCCTAAATCCACTGTAAAAAGCTCGAAAGAAAAAAAGGAGAGAGCAAAGAAAATGATCTCTCTTCAAATGTCAAGGAAAACGTCTCAGATTCAATCGAGAAAGCAATTATGGCGGCTTTTCTCCACAATATCTCTACCTTCTTCTCAACAAGCGGAGCCGTGCGTTTCCATTATCGTTTCCTTTTAAAAATTTGATATAACAATCTGTTTCTAGCAATTGATTTTTTTTTTTTTTTTCGTTTTTGGGTCTTTTTTGCGAAATTGGTAGACCTTCTTTTGGCATTGCGTTCGACATCGACGGCGTTGTCTTACGCGGCAGCACTCCTATCGGTGGCGCTACCAAAGCTCTCAGAAGATTATACGACGACTACGGTATGTATACGCATTTATCTACGTATGTTACAGGTCAATGGTGAATTTTTCTGCGACTTAAAAATGCTAACACTATATGTTACGGTATTGTTTGGTAATTACTTTGAAGTTTAAGCTTTCTGTTCTTTTTTTCTCTCTTTTTTCTTCAAAAGTTTATCCTTTGATTACTCTTTGTTCGCAATAGAACGGAAAGTTTTTCCTTTTGTTTTTTTACTGATTAATCGAAAGCGGAAATTAAAGGGATTGCTAAATGCTTTTCGATTTCCTTTTTGGGGACGATTTACTCTGCTTAGTTTGCAAATGCATAAGTAGTTAAAGACAAGACCAAACAGAAAGTTTCTGTTTCTTTTGTTTGGTTATTATAGTTCTTGTTTTTGCTCCAGCATTACTACATTAGGCTCTGATTGGTTCATTTTCTTGGACAGGTGTTCTGAAGATTCCTTTTATTTTCTTGACAAATGGTGAGTCCTTAGGTCCTTCCTCTATGTTAGTTGCCACTTGCCATGTTCTTAAAGGGCTCATTTCTTCATTTTTAATAATTTCTATTATGTTCTTTCCTGGCTGTTCTTAAAATAAAAGATCTGTAGTTTTGGCTGTTTGTGCACTTTATGAACATATCATTGTTGATTCCAACTTCCAATTTTTTGACAGGAGGCGGTGTTCGTGAATCAAAAAGAGCAGCAGAGTTGTCAGAATTCCTGGGTGTAAAGATTTCTCCTTTGCAGGTACCCCCCATGAAACCATTTATATTCTTTCAAATGTTTTAGTCTTTAATAATATTTAAATTTTCAAGGCCATTACATTTTACTTTATATAAAGCTTTGTGGATGATAATAGTAATAGCTGACGAACTTCTTTTTGCCTCTTAATCTTTCTAGGTTGTGCAGGGCCATTCACCTTTCAAACAGATGGTGAACAGGTATGATAAAATCTGCAATGCCTGTGAATGCTCTCCAACATGTTATGGCAAATATTGCTCTGTTGTAAAAACTTATAGGATAACTTTATCATTATGTTCGCTTTTCATGTAGAAATAGAATATGGTCTTCTTGGAGAAAACTCATTATCCACCAACTGGTTTTATTTATTTTTCAATAAAGATGGGAAGGTCCAATATAAGAGTCAAGCATCATGTTTTTATCCTATTGAATCTATTTTTCGTATCATTTTTATTGATTATTTCTTATTGTGCTTGTGATTCAGGTTTGAGAATGAACTAATTGTTGCTGTGGGAAAAGGTGAACCTGCTACAGTGATGTCGGAATATGGATTCAAGTAAGCACTTGAGTATGCTCTCTGATTTGTTGGTGCATATGTTAATTACAAGTCTTGAACTTGCTGATAAGGTTTGGAATGTTGGATAGTAATTCTGAATGGCTTGTTTTTCTTTGATTTTATTTGCAGAAATGTCATTTCAATAGATGAGTATGCACTGTGCTTTGACAATATTGACCCGCTGGCACCATACAAGAAATGGAGTACTATGGAGGCTGCTGTCAGTAGTACCAAGAAAAGCATTATTAATTCAGCGAGAGTTCAGGCAGCATTTGTTGTTAGTGATTCTGTTGACTGGAGCAGAGACGTTCAGGTTTTTTTACAGTTTAATCACATCCAATACTTTCATTGCATTCAGTTAGATGAATTCTTGTTGTTTCGTGTAGATTGACTAACTATAGCATTAGAATCTTGCTAATGATAGGTTCTTTGTGATATATTAAGAACTGGAGGTCTTCCTGGAAGTGAAGAAGGACCTCAACCACCTCTGTTTTTTGCACATGATGACCTGAAATACCAGGTTAGTTATGGCTCCAGAAGTCGTTTTTCTTGACTTTTGATGTAGTCCTTTTCTCTAGAGTAATGCACTTATAATATGCCATTAAAGGTAGGGTGCTTTTTCTTCTGAACGTTTTGGCATGGGAGCTTTCAGAATTGCACTAGAATCCATCTTCAATAGGTAAGGGCAGAAAGTTAGAAAGAGGATTACACATTGAGGTTAAGGTTTGATGATTTTTAGGCTTTTATTATGAATTTTCTTGTGTGGTCTATATAGTTAAGGCCCTTTCCTTTTGGAATTCCTAAAATTAATTCAAGTAGCACTGTATCACATCGATCATTACTCATTAGTATTTGCAGCAGCTTAAGTACAGAGAGGGATCTTTGTTAATGCCGCTAAATTAAACATGCAGCATCCATACCAAAGCTCTGACGTATGCATCTGTTGGAAAGCCAAATCCAGTTGCCTTTAAGAATGCTGAAGTTGTGCTAAAGCAACTAGCCTCATCCCTTCATCACGACCTTACCACTGTGGACCATGCAAATTCTAGAAGTCACGATTTCCAAAAACTATACATGATAGGTGATAATCCTCTAGTTGACATCAAAGGCGCACGGCAGGTTTGTCTCTCTTGGACGCTTAAACTATACATGCCCTGCTATTAAACACTTAATGTTAAGATATATAATACAATGTTCTTTCATCTTTTACATTCCAGGCTGGACATCCTTGGTTTCCCATTTTGACTAGGACTGGGGTTTTCAAGGGAGATCCTCATTCTAATCATGCTGAATTCCCAGCCAATCTGGTAAGCACTTGAACTCGAAATGCCATTTTGTGATATCACCAGAGTAACTCAAATAGAACCTTACTTTGTTTCCAAATCACTCTTAAGGTTATTTTTGTTAGTTATGAGGCCAAAATCAAATCATATCTTTTGTTTCCACAAATCTATCTGGAAGATCGACGACCATATAACCCTTTTGTCTTTGCTGCTGCAGGTTGTTGACACAGTAGAAGATGCGGTGAACTTTATTCTGAGAAATGAGTTGATTAAATCGTAGATTTGCAGCATGGATATATAGTTATTCGAGTTATCCCTTCTGACTTTTGATATCGTAATTGGATTTAATTTGTTCCTACTTTTTGTCTGATGGGGAAAAAGATCTGATCTTTAGATTTCATTTTGTCATTGAAAACCTACGGCCACTTGAGCCTTTACAAATTGTACAAGTGAAGCTCAAGCTAAGGTGTAAGGCCGTAATGTGTTTTATCTTAACATTAAAAGGTTAATTACAAAAGAAAAATTACACAATGCTGTTGCTACTCTTAGCAGCTTTCAGTCGTTCAGATCCAGTGCTGATTTGAAATTGGAACTTTCAAAAGAAATCTTGGTAAATGAATACAGTATAGTACAAACTAGATGGAGGACGCCAGATTAGAACTTGATCACTTGTTTTGGCTGACTCCCATGTTTCCCAAGTGCCTTGTCCAGTGCAGTATGAAAATTGTCAAATGGAACCAACTCCATCCTGCAAAGGCAGACGTGAAAGGTTAACTATGCAATGATAAATGTATAATCGATGCCAAGAGAGAATGTCTATGAACATACTCATATTTCAACTTTCCCTCTTTTGCCAGGCATAGAAGGTAATCTATCATATGTCGGCATTCTTTTGCTTTATCTGTACTTAACCATTTCTGTAGCCAGAATCCTCTCAATGAAAGGTCCTGTAAACGGATAGCAGAACATGTTTACTTCGTAAATTCACAAACTACATTTCTTCTATGAAAAATTTAAGTAATACTTGAATTAATGCTAACGGGCATATCACTAACGGTGCACTACGAAGAAGAGAGGTAAGCCCTGGATCACTAGATTACCTTGAAAATGAAAGATGAAGTTGGTACAGCGACAGGCTTCTTGGACATTCCACCATATGTCACCATGGTTCCTCCCTGACTGAAATGATGAATTAATAAGCATTCCAAGGGATGTTAGGTTCTTATTAAAAGAGAAGTATCCAAGGTTTCAAGAATTTAGTAGGGCATGGTGTCTGACCTTAAGAACTTTAGAACCAAAGAAGCAGCATTTCCACCAACACAGTTGAATCCCAGAGCAGGTTCTGGTATATTTGACTAGCGTGTCAATTACAAGTAAAATGGAAAAGATGAGTGCACAATCCAAAAGACAACTGATAAGAATAATAAATATTCAATATTTACTAACATTAATACTATGAGATACATATGAAGAAGAATGAAGATATCCCTACAATAATCAACTACAGTATGTTCATAAAAGATGATACCAGAAGGCTCTTAACATTCTTCACTTCCAGTTGGCTCTCAGTAAACACTTCATCAGCACCAAGAGCTTTTAATTTTTCTTTTACTTCATCTGATCCAGGCCTAAAGAAAGCAGAGTATGGTAAATATAGATCACTAGAAAAACTTGCACACATCCAAATACAGAACCTTAACAGATAATAAGAACGGTGAGTTAAACCATTTCAAACAAAAATCTGTGCAGTCAATGAAAGTCAACTCCCTCAACTAATTACCCCAAACTGATGATGCCATTTAAGTTGAATAAAACAGAATAAACTCAGATGTCCACAAGGAGCTTAGACTAGAGTACCTGTCCCGGATAATGTTAATACTATGGATGCCGCGAAATTTTGCAAGTTGGATTACGCATTGCCCCACGATGCTTGTAGCCCCATTTTGGACAATAGAATCCCCTGCTCATACAAGAATAATCAAAAAGAGCAGGTGATAGATAGAGGTTTGAAAATTGTCAAATATTGCATCAACAGCTGTACCTGAGTTTAAAGTTGTGAAATCTTCGAGCATTCTTAAAGCAGTCAAGGGATTAACAGTAACTGTTGCAGCATACTCAATCGGTGAATCTTCACTGATTTTGTGCCACATATCGTCGTCTTTTACAACATAAGTTTGCCACATTCCTGCCATATAAAATTTCAGTCAACATTGCACTAACTTGAGCAGAATGAATCAAATGTACTCGAAAGATAAATTTTCTATTCTCATGTAATATCTTACATGTTGAGAAAAATAACAAAAACTTCAATGAATTCTCTCATGTTGAAGATGGGACATTAAAAATGCAAAATTTCCAGCTTTCCAGAAACTAATAGAGAAAAATGCAGCAAAATTGAATAGCATGGCAAAAGGTGGAAAGAAACAAACCAGATGAGGGTGGAGATGGAATAACCAAGTCGCCCGGAGCGAAACCCTTAACCGCAGAACCAACAGAATACACTTCTCCAACACCTTCATAGCCTCCAACTGCTGGCACTTCTGGCCTCACAGGGTAAACACCTTATACACCAAAACAATTCAATTCTTTCATTTACAAAATACTTAAATTACTTATCAATTCTTCAATATACCCACTTCAACTGAATGAAAGATAAAGAATTTAATCAATCAAATGAAGCCAAACCTTCGATACGGTTAATATCAGAGGGATTAATAGGAGAAGCCAACATTTTAACGCAAACTTGATTCTCCTTCACTTCTACAGGGGATAGCTCAACCAATCTGTAAAATACCAAAATAAGTAATAAAAGATAGTAACAATGAAAAGACACAAGATTGAATATGAATTCTGGGTACCTGGTAACGGAGTCCGGTGGGCCTTGGTGCTCGTAAACGACGGCTCTGGAAGGCGGAGACATGAGTGTCGACAATGCCCTTATGGTTTGGGCCTGTCGGAAATTCCAGGTACGACACCGTTTCAGACTCCATAAGCCAGTGTTCACTGCTTTTGCCACTATTGATCCCGCCACCGCCATTCCTGAGGTAAGGAGAGTCGAGACTTGCCTGGAAAAGTATATGACTCGGAACAGAAAATGGCGACGATCGTAAGCCCACTATGAGTCTGGGCCTATCTGGAAGAATCCAAACACTAGCCCAACCTCTGGAAAATGAAAAAGAAAAAGAAAAAGAAAAAGAAAGAAGGAAAGAAAGAGATGAAAGATGGGCTAATGCTTAGGTAATAGATCTTTTTTTTTTTTTTTTTCTGGTGACAAGAAGCTTAGTTCATAGAGTTAGCTTACCACCGTCTCCAAATGAATATATTGAAAAAATAGTACTGTACAATAATATCACTAATAATTAATCAATCAATACGTATACCAACGAGGTGTTGGATCAAGTGCTAAGTGGTTTGTTCCAGTTTAAGCAGGTCTCAGGTTTGAGACCTTGCGTACGCAGCTGTACCTGTTGGAAGACTCATCCACCATAACAGGTACGCAACGCGGTCGAATCCGGATCAGTCAGAACCAAGTCCTGGATACCGGATGGGATACCAAAAAAAAATAATCAATCAATATATATTATATTAATAATATTAAGCTCATAATAATTTTAAGAGAAATAAAATACACTAATTGTATTCCTCTAAAAAATACAAAAATTACTAGCTTAGTAAAAATATCTTATTTATACATTTATAAATTTGTGTGTCCTTTTTAATTTATATGTTTTTGATCTCAAATCGAGTTATATCCAACTTTATTTATATAAAAAAGAAGTTTTTGTACTACCTTTTTTTTTAATACACAAGATTTGAATTGACATTGAACTCATTTTATCTCATTAAACAACTATTTTTTATATAATATATATAATCATATAATATATAATCATATAGTTAGGTTGCGTTTGGTTCGTGGTATGTAGTGGAAAAGTGTGGTAAGTTGGGTAGAGGAAATAACTTTCCCATGTTTGATTGGAAGAATCTAATTTTAGGTGGGAATAACATTACCACCACTTTTCCACTTGAGTGGGAATGTGGTGGGAATGTCATTCCCACCTAAAAGGGTGGGAAAGTTAACTTTCCTGGAAAGCATTACTTATTTTCACTTGTATTTCTCTTATATTTTAAAAATTTAATAATTTTCCCATGTTAACCAAACATGATAATCTTATTCCTACAAAAACAAAAAATTATACTTTCCCACTAAAATAACATTCCTAGGAAAAAAGTGTGAATGACATTACCACGTGATACCAAAGATACCACGAACCAAACATAACCTTAAGTTTTTCTTCCTAATGGATATATAGAAAAATGTAATTATTTATTTTTAAAATTACAACTTCCTCAAAAATTTTCACTAAGGTCCAAAATTTATAGTTATGGCCAAACTGGAGGGATTCATTGGAGAAAACAAAAAGTATTGGATAAGAATTCAATTTCTATTTTTTCTTTTATAAGGAGAGAATTTTTTTAAAAATAATTGATAAGGCAGGCCATATAAAGGGCTTTTTGCATGTGCAGTCGTTTTGCCTCAAAAGGTAAGGAGTAAGGACATTGAGGTCATTAGAATTAAAACGACTTCGTTTGGATTCTCGGGCTTCCCGTTCGCCCCATAGACACGCAAAACAACGAGAATCTTTTAAGGAGCCGCAGCAATTAGAGGGAGCCACGTGTAATGTCTTAGATCTAAGTGTATCGATTTAAGATTTGGCTCTTCGACACTACGCTCCCAGCTTTTGATTTTGTCCATGTCATCATTCCATCAATGGCTTACACTTCGACACGTGGAAGTACCCCACTTGCCACGTGAATATCTGAACAGCTCCACACCTCCATTTGTTACACGTCAGCATCTCCCCGGAATAATATCTTCTCTCTCGCTCTTCCATTTCTCTCTCTAACCTCTCAATTTTTTTTTTCCTTTGCCAGTCAAGCTCCTTTCTTTGCTACATTAAAATTAAAAAATACATTTTCTAATTATAGAAAAAAATAAACATAAAGGTTTGGAAATAAAAAGAAATGAAAACTCCACTGACCTGTTTATGTTGGGAAAACTCAAAAAAAAAAAAAAAAGGAGAAATAATATCCGGTTTTCTTGTTTGAGAGCTTCTATCTAATGGCGGCTTCCTCTTCAATGGAGAAGCTGTAAAGGTGTCAACTTTCATGTGCTTTTCTTTTCTATGTATTTATTTCAATATACTCTTTTTCCTTTTCTGTTTTAATTTTTGGCTGGGGTTTTCTGATTGAGTAAATCTACTAGGATTTTTTAAAAAAAAAAATTATGTGTTTAATTCAATGCTTTGTTTGGCAGCTAAGAAAAAGTTAATGAAACATGGAAGAAAGCTAGAACCTTCACTTGGTATTATTTCTCAGTTCAGTTCCTCTGTTTATAATATATTAAACGAAAATTTCCTTTTTTAGTATATATATTTTCAGATATTTTGGTTGTTTTGAAGTGTGACTTAGAAAGGATAGCCTTTTTTATTATGCTTCTTATTTTATCTTTCATTGAGATCTAATATTAGCTTGTAAAAGTCTATTATTTGTTTAGAGTTGATTGAATTGCATGCAAGTTTTCATTTTAGCAAAGGTAACTTTAGTTGATTTCATCTTCTGGGATTATTAGCAATTTCAATATACTGATTTGACTGCCTATTTGTTTTTATAAATCTTGCTTTGGATGTTTAAAGATTCTAAAGTAGGGTAGTTTTAGTATATTGTAGTGGATGGAGTATGTTTCAGCTGTATTTCCTTTCTCTTCTTATTAAATGATTTTACATTATTTATTGTTATTGTTCAATTCGATTCTTCGTATTCCTGATGATTGATGTTTCTGAATCTGGATGATGAGAGCTGTATCAGTGATATGATGATGGTTTTGAGAAAAGGTTGGCAACAGTATGTGTCACGAGCAAAAAGAAGCAAGAAATGGACTAGTAAGTGAGGGGCAAGGTTTAGGTTCATCCGAGGAAGATGAGTCAAGGATTGTTGAGAGAAATGTAAATCTAAACGATGGGTCCTTGGTAACAATTGAGGCGAATGACGGGTCGCAGCTACCTCAACAACAACCTCAAGGTTCTATGATACGTTGGGAGAGGTTTCTCCCAATTCGGTCCCTCAAAGTTCTCCTCGTGGAAAATGATGACTCAACACGCCATGTTGTGAGTGCACTGCTACGCAATTGCAGTTATGAAGGTGAGTATTCTTGTTTCTTTCAATATGTAGATCCATATTCTTTCAATACCAGAATGGACAGTATGGTAAAAAGATAATTTTTGTTTCTACTTTCATTCTGCATGAATCATCTATGGTTTGTTGAAAGAACTAAGAAGCTTGGGTTGAATCAGGCTTACGAACTAGTGTCTTCCTAGCCCAGTCCCAATGAAAGAAAAGTTTTAGGGTTTAGATGTCTTCACTCAGCCCATCCAAATGGTTAGGATGCTTTGAGTTTTGAATGGGCATAACACAGAACTTTCACAGTTTCAATTGAAAATCTTCAAACGAATTATTTTAGGGTGCTTTGATAGCTTACCTTGTGATAGGACATTAGTCATTGTTTCTGAGTAGCCATTGCTTTCATAAAAGCCCTCTATTGTTCAAGCCTAAAACCTTTTAATTCGGTCTTGGCAGTTACGGCTGTTGCAAATGGTCTACAAGCGTGGAAATTCCTTGAAGATCTGAATAACCACATTGATATTGTCCTGACGGAGGTAGCCATGCCTGTTTTATCTGGAATTGGCCTTTTATGCAAGATTATGAGCCACAAAACCTTCAAGAATATCCCTGTGATAAGTAAGTACTGTTCACTACATTATGAAATTGCCTCATTGTGATTTAAGGTTTATTTGAGTTTACCACAGTTTACATGGTATATATTTTGCAGTGATGTCACCTCATGATTCTATCGGTCTAGTCTTCAAGTGTTTGTCGAAGGGTGCAGTTGATTTTTTAGTTAAACCTATCCGGAAGAATGAACTCAAAATTCTCTGGCAGCATGTTTGGAGGAGATGCCACAGTGTGAGTTCCTCTATCTCTCTGCTTCAAATGTGATTGTGTTGTATGGAATAATGTGGAGTTTTGGCTTCAGTATTATTTATTTGGAGGTTCAGTTTACCTTCCCTGGATTTTACTAATGATCAAAATTTTCCTTGTAAATTTGAAGCCTTTTAATACCAATCAAAACTTATGTTGTTTCAGTAGCGATTTAGTTTCAGTGGAATTGAATGTCCTATTTCTGATTATATCACTGCCATTCAGTTCAGTGAAAGCAATGAGCTTTATTTTTGGACTAATTTCACTTTCTTTCTTAGTCTAGCGGCAGTGGCAGTGAAAGTGGAACACAGTCAAAAAAGTCTGTTAAGTCAAAAAGTAATGATGAGGCTGGGAATTATGCTGACAGCAGCGATGAGAATGATGATGAGAGCGATGATCTGATTATTCGTGATGGGAGTGAAAATGGCAGTGGCACTCAGGTAAGGATGTGCAAGTAGTTGTGAGTTACATAACTGAATGTGGAAAGATGAGGGGGGAGGGTTTTTTACTGCAATTATCAACCTTTTTATCTTTTACCATCTGAGATTTAGGACATTACTTGTAGTTATCATTAAGCCTATCTGTACTCTGTCTAGAGTTCATGGACAAGAAGGGCAGCTGAAGCTGAGAGCTCTCAGCCGATGTCATCCTCGAATCAATTGCCTGATGCTCCAGATAGCACTTGTGCTCAGGCAATCCATGTAAAGCCTGAAAAATATGGGATTCAGTGGGCATGTCAAACCGAGATAAAAGAATGCCAAGAACAGCATGAACAAGTTGGTATGCCTCGTAATATTTGGTTTGGATCATTTGTATCTTTTCTTCACTTTGTCTTTTTTGTAAAATAAAACTACATGCCGTTCATTTTCCAGATGATGCTGCAGTAGGCAAGGAAATTGAAGCAAGAGTTAAAAGGAATCCAGTATTACAATGTGGACATCAACGTGAAAGTCTACCCACTGACCAGGTAATTGTTAAGCAGAATGGATTGCCTGATGCAGGATGTGAGCAATCTGACTGTGGAAAGTTCAAGCACCAAAATGAGAATATATCTTGCAAGGATCGAACCCTCAATGCAAATACTGCGAGTTCTAACTGTATCAATCGACAAGCTAAAAGCAGAGATTCCGATGCTCCAAGTGGCCCTTCTGATTTACCACAAGTCAAAGATGGAGCATGCCATGCATCTGGAGAAATACCATCCATTGAGCTGACTCTTAAGAGGCTGCAGGGAGCAGCAGAAGCAGATGGGCGAAATGCTGCAAATGATGAGCACAATGTTTTGAGACATTCCGATTCGTCAGCTTTCTCAAAGTAAGTAGGCTACTTGCAGATTAACAACATTTCTTATTTTAACACATTTGAATTAAACTTGACTTGAAATCATTCTACTCAAGTTCCCCCTTTTCCTTTACTTTATATGCAGATACAGTACTGCATCTTCTGCTAATCAGGTATGTTCACACTCACTCAGGCAGCAAGTATAACAGATGTTACTGTTTTAACCGCTGTGAATTTACGGCATTTTGTCTCCACTTAAATCACTAGCTTGCATGTTGTGTACGGCAACTATCGTGCTACCAATGATATAATAGCAATGACCATAGAAGGAGACTTTAATAGGAACATGACTCTTTGAGTATGTCTAATTTCGGGTACCATGATTCCAGGCTCCCACAGGAAATGTAGGAAGCTGTTCTCCACTTGATAATAGCTCTGATACAATGAAGAGAGAAACAGTGTGCACCTTTCCATCTCATTCAAGTGGGATTCTTTTGAATCAGCCATCAATTGGAAGCAGCAACAAGAATGATTTGACTGCCGCTGCTAAAAGTGTTAGCCCAAAGGAAGAAGCTTTGAATGATAAGAGTGGGTCCGTTTCAGCATTTAAACACTCCCACTCTTCTTCCTTCCAACCAGTTCAGAATGCTCATATTTATTCATCTCAAGAGGTATTAACCGAAAAGGCAGATCATATTGGATTAAAAACAGCTCATTCACAATTAACAAGTTCAATTGAGGTGTTTCATGTGCAGCATCAATGTCATCTCCACCAAGTTGAGAAAGAACGGCAGCATCAGTTACAGGCAGACCATGATACCTCACTGAAGACCATGGAACTAACTACTCCGCAATGTGGATCATCCAATGTGTTTGCCGGCCCCTGTGATTGTAATGTTATAAACTGTAGTGTAAATGGGAGTGGCTCAGGCAGTAACTATGGTAGTAATGGGCCTAATGGAAGCAGCACTGGTTTAGATGCAGATCAGGCAATCATTGAAAGTGAAAATGGAGCAGCTGGTGCAATTAGCGGGAGAAGCAGTAGTGGTGCGGATGAAGACCGGGCTGCACAAAGAGTGGCTGCCTTAACCAAATTTCGTCAGAAAAGGAAAGAAAGATGTTTTGAAAAGAGGGTAATTCACTTTTTTCGTTTACTTTCTTTGCAATAGAGCAAAAGTGTAGTTTGCAGCTTTGCATAGCTACTGCATCTTGCCGGCCTCTATTAGTAATCTTAATAGATTAATGAGTTTGGTTCCAAGTAAACATCATCTTAGTATATACATTAATGAATGATAGGAAAGCTAAAGCATCATATGTACACCTGGCCTGAATGTGTATGATCCAATTAGGAAATTGTGGAATGGCAACTATAGCATTAGCGGATCAATTTGATAGATGAAATTAATGTACTATTTAAATGGAGTGGTAGATAAAGTGGTCACTTTTTTTGGTTCTCTACAAAATGTGGGTGCTCATTTCTGTTACAGGCTCTTGCCATCTGAGTTTATATCTTGTACGAATATGAGGGGGTGGGTGGTGGGGAAAGAAAAAGGAAACTAAGCCTTCTTCTGTGGTTCTTATTTCTCAGGTTCGATACCAGAGCAGAAAAAAGTTGGCAGAACAACGACCTCGTGTCAAGGGACAGTTTGTGCGGAGAATAGTGTATGTATTCGAACTGGGAATGTAGATTTAACATTCATCATGCTTAAGTATTCCTCTAAACAGTTGTCTGATTATCTCTTTGCTTAACAGGTCTGATTCTGAAGGAGGAAAAGATTGTTCGAGTAATGGCCTCGCATCTGAAGACAATTCTTCTGAGTTTTAGATAAGCCAGGCAGATTTGCTAGCTTGACCCATAGCCCTTCTAATGAATATGAATTTATGTATATGAGAAGAGCACTGGCTATGTTTCTAGGAAAGCAATATATTCATATAGACTGATGGATTTCTATTTTTTTCCTTTTGAGGGGCCAATACTCTATATTATATATAATATTGCATAAAAAAACAGAACAAATTTTATAACTTATATAAATACTTCAAACTGTAAGTTATCATTCCTAGAAATACTGATCTTGAATGGCAAATTTCTACATATTATTAGTCATTAGGCCTTTGCAAGAAGTCAGCTTTTGAATTTATTATGGTTTCAGTGTTTTAGGTTTTTGTGTATTCAGAAACGTTTGGTGAGGAACTGGTTGAGTTGGAACTTGAACGGCACGGAAAGGGTTTGGTCGGATGCCAACTTAACGTGTAAACCTCAGCTTTACAGAAAAGAACTTTATTACGGAAAAAGTCAAAACTGCTACCACAATTTTGGTTCTCCTTCATTAGCCTATATATATGGAAGAGAAAAAATGACAGCAAACAGGAAAAACAAAACATAGTTGAATGAGGAAAAAACAGTGAAACGCACTCAACTTCAAAGTTCAAACCAAACCATGACCCTTTGTTTAGCTGTTACTGACAAGCTTGCAGCTGCGGCCCATTAAGATTATGGTGACAGCAGGCATCTAATTTTTACAAATTCAAGTATGCAATTGAAAAAAAATAAAAATAGAAGGTCAAGAGTTGATTTATCTTTCCATTACAAGTTCATGGTCAAAATATCTAATAAGCCCATAGAATTTGCTTAACACCTTCCTTCCTCTCAGGCTCTCACCTCCTTGAAAATTGGGCAATTCTTCTTCTTGACTTTGACTCCTTTTTGACTCTTGCTTGCTTGAATAAAAGATGAAGATTATTGGAGAAAGATTCCAACTGGCAAGAGCATTTTAATTAATCATTACTATATTACTCCATTTGTTAGTATTGCTTGCTGTTTCCAACTTTAAGAGAAGGTAGTAAGAAGTAAGAAAATCATTGAATTTCTTGCTTAATTTGGATAGGGGTCTCTGTTTTATGGCAATGGGTCGTTTGCTTCTTTTTGAATGATATTAGCGACAAGCATTGAATGGATTTCATTTACAATAATGGTAGATCAACAACCCACGATTTATTTTTTAAGAAGAAATGTGCCTTTGTTTCTTCATCATTTATCATATCTAACACATCATGTAATATGTACTATACATTTGATCCAACATTTGAGATTTCATGAAAATATCTCAAGAGCCACTTTTTCTTCTTTCCCTATTTTGGCTTTGATTTAAAGGATATTTTGTTTTCTTCCATGAGCAAATCTAGAACCTAATAAACAGGGAGACAAATTATAATGAAATTACAAGGGTTTACATGATCTATACTATAGAGTTTCATGATGAAGGTGAAATACAAGCCAGCCAAAAATACAACTAAGGGAAGAAATTCGATGTCCTTTGTTTATTCGAGAAATTAAGAGTTTTTCTTTCTCTCGAAAGGGATTAGTCTCAGGTGCAAAGGACTTGGAGACACACTTGGGGTAAAAAAGAGTTTTCCTTTTTATTACTCCACTATTATCATTTGAATCAAAATCTGATTTTTTTTTATTCAAAAAAGTTTAGGTGAGCGAAGGCTGTCCCAATTCAGGGTCAGGGCATGCTGCCATACCACAAGTCTCAAAAGGCTTTATAGTAATATTTTTAGAGATCACCCAACAACGAGAAACGTTGGCATGATTTGAACCCCAAATCTTACAAGCAGAGGTCTAAAACCTTATCAACTTAACCAATCTGACAATGATATGGATTGACTGGTACTTCAAATTAATCGATCTGGATTACAAAATACCAAACTTTTTTTTTTGCAAACATTTTTTTTCACACTACTAAATACCAAATTGAGCATTTCCTCAAAGGTTTAAGACCAAATTGAGCATTTAGCCCCAAACTCATCGAAACAAAACTAAAGAGAATATTCTTTGAAAGCTAAAAAAGTGTAACAAGTGAACTCTTTCGGCTACAGTTGTTGCTTGTTGGGCATACTGGTTACAACGAAAACGAAAAATAATGTGATAAATGCATGAGTTTCAACCTCTCGAAAGTAAGTCGAAAGGTGCAAGTTTCAACCTATTTTATTTTTGTTTTCTTTTTTATCTTGTTTCTCCTCGGCTCATTAAAAAGCAAAAAAATACTACCAAGATAGTAGTATTAATTGGAGCGACAATTCTTGTAGCTAGGTCAACTATTTTCTGACACATACGTAATAAATTGGCCCCAAAAGTCCTAAATCTTTATTATTGCCACTAATTTCAAAGGAAATAGATAGGGCACACTAGGGTTTTGGTCCCCTTTATATGACCAGTAGTATTAAATAGAAAAAGAAAAAAAAATGCCCGTTGATCCATTATAACTCTTTGCCTAACTTTAAGGTGAAAGTGGAACAAATGAATCGTATAGAATCCAATTATTTTCTATAACTAACGATAAAATTTTGAATTTAACTAAAACTCTATTTCTATATATATGTGGGACTTGGATCCATATCATATAAGTATATACAAATGCTTTTTTCTTTTGGATTCTATACGATTCA
Organism: Corchorus capsularis; assembly: GCA_001974805.1. Taxonomy (NCBI): domain Eukaryota; kingdom Viridiplantae; phylum Streptophyta; class Magnoliopsida; order Malvales; family Malvaceae; genus Corchorus; species Corchorus capsularis. The sequence continues at coordinate 56,138 of AWWV01012394.1, read as the reverse complement.
TATCATATAAGTATATACAAATGCTTAAAGTTTGAATTATTATATATAGTACTTATGTCCCTTTGTTATAAACAAAAAAAAAATATTATAGTACTTATTATTATTCCATAACATGCAGTTATAACAATTTTGGCCAAACATGTATATGTAGCTTTGAATTATTATACTTATTAGTGATTATTATTCCATAACAATTTATTATAACAAAATCGGTGAAACAGATACAAACGTATAGCTCTTACCTTTCAAAGCCAAGCACATGGGATCGATTACCACTTTACCAATTTTAATTATATTATCAATATCAATTTGCACAAATTAAATGATGTCTTGATGTGCCAAGATTATTAAACCCACATGAATGCATGATAATTAATTTATATCTAAGCTCTATATGGCTATGATATAAGATAGCTTATGATTCGTTTTGAGAGACATGTTTAGACAGAAAAATCTTGGTTACCTATATATATTATTATGATGTGATATAATAATAATTATTAGTTTTTTGGGTACAAAATAATAATTATTAGTTTAATTTTACATAATAAATGGTTTGAATAAAGAAAAATATTGGATAAACGTACGGCTGGGTAGCTATGATTGATGACAATGAAGCAACCAATATTTTTCTAAGTGTCTTAGTCAAATATCCCACTCATCGACTTTAGGCTTAATCAAATTTTTTAATAGTAATAATAAAATCTCAAACTAAGTAACATAAAGAACATTTTGAAGATCAATAATTATTTTAGGGTTTGGGTTTTTTGACAAGTGTATATGTAGCCACGTTTTCTTATTGATCATAGCCTTACATGTGTTTTATCAATTTAATCACTTTGAGTTTAATCAATGGGTTTGAGTTTGGTGGAACTTTCTAGATCAATCAAATATATAAAAAACTGTTTATGTACTTTTTGGTGCACCGGCCTCGGCCTTAGTATGTTGTTACTTGATTGGATTTTTGAACACGTATGGAAAATTTGCGGTGGCCTATATTAATATACTTATACATATACTCTTTTATTTTTTTTTTTGTATTTATTCGTCTTTTTATAATAAAATTGGTTTAGTTGTGTGTACCAAAAATTTTTGTTAAAGGTAGTTCCATCCACCCATCAAAATATCAAACTATATAGTAGTATTAATAAATATATGCATATATAATTTGACCATACATGAGCTTGTTAATACACGAGACAATTTCAACACGAATTTGCTACTATGTTATCAAAATTCAAATTATAGTTATTCATTGCTATTGCTATATAATTATATATAACCTTGTTAATACACGAGACAATTTCAACACGAATTTGCTACTACGTTTTTTTTTGGGGTGAAAATTTGCTACTACGTTTTAGTGTATATATATTGTTGTAGTATATTTACAACTTCACTTTATTCGAGTCAGGTCGGTTTACTATCGAAATAAAATTCTTCCAACAATGATATTTCATTTACAATAATCGAATCTAAATCCTTACTTATAAAGAACAAACGCTGAATCACTTGAACCAAAATCACTAATTATTCAGTGTCTTTTCTAATTATTTGACAATTACCACACATTACCAAAAAATATATATCAAACCCTTCTACCCTCTAATAAAAAAACTCTTGTCAAAATTATTTTCCTATGTTCTTTCCATTTAAGATATAGAAAGAGTCCAAATATAAGAATAAATTATTAGGTGGAACTGACCCACCACGTTATCAATGGGACTACACTAATATGACGATAACTCCGTAATTTTTTAAAATTATATGTCAATGATATCTTAAATTCGGGACTTAACCTTTTAACTAGACATTGTTTATTTTAGAATGAGCTAAACCTTGGCTAAAATTTTATGAATGGATTTGACGTGTCATAATTTTAATGGTTAGTCTCATGAGAAATTATTAGGTGGGACGGACCCACCACGTCATCCATAGGACTAATCAATAGAATTTTGCCATGTCAAATGAACCTCTTAAATTTAGACACGATTTTAGCCCAAGATTTAACCACCTTTTAAAACAAACCCTATATAAAGGTTAAGTCCCCAAATTTGAGATATTATTGGGATAGAGTTTTAGAAAATTAATGAGTTGTCTTCATATTATTGGCTGGTCCCATGAGAAATTATTAGGTGGGACGAACCCACCACGTCATCTATGGGACCAACCAATGATATTAAGACAACTCATCAATTTTCTAAAACCCTATCCCAACAATATCTCAAATTTGGGGACTTACCCTCTATATAGGATTTATTTTAAAAGGGGGTTAAACCTTGAACTAAAATCGTGCCTAAATTTAAAAATGTTATTTGACATGGCAAAATTCCAATGATAGTCTCAGGATGACCACCTAATAATTTCTTCTCATGGTGGTAAGACCGTCCCATCTAATATTTTTTCATATACTAATAAAAGACTTAATTTGAGAATTACCTTCATGTTTATTGCTCTAAATTTCAGTTTTCACGTGATATACGTGAATTATTAATGACTCCATAGCCTTAGTTGCCAATATGATCGAAATTAACTCTATTTTTGGGAATTTAATTCCTCAATTTGTGCCTTAGTTGCCAATATAGTATTTATCGTTCACATATAAACTTATGAAATTTGTTTCTTGCCCACCACTTTATGTTACATTGGAATAAAACAAGTTTTTTTTGGCCCGAAGGAATAAAACAAGTTTAATCGCACAATCTCATCCTAAATTCTAGAGCATTTTAATTGTAACGAGATTTTAGATTTCATAAATTGATTAATAGAATTAAACGTTAAATGTCTAAATCATTCCAAAATTTGAAAAGAAAATGAGTATATTTAATTAATGGAAATTTTCAGTTTGAAAAAAAAAAAAACATATTTTGTGAAGCACGTTACCAAAAAAAGAAAAAAATCTGCTGGAAAAGGGAAAAATCGCAAAATTCCTGGAGGTGGAACTTTCCTTTCCTTCCAAGCGGGGTGGTAATTAAATTCCTTTGGTGTATGGTAATTAAATTCCTACGCGTTTACTTTTTATTTTGGGTGACAGTAAATTTAAAATCGTAGCGGTGATCAGCTGCTGTGAAACCCACTTAAGACTGACAGATGTAATCACATCATTGGCTTACTTATTCTGAACTGTTGATTGCGTACTGTGACCAATCAACCCATTTTTTTTTGAAACGCGTGGATCACCGTTCAGCTGTTAAATGAAAATGATCATAAATGAAAATATATAAAAAAGCGTGTGGCTAGTGGGTCCCACCACCCAGGTGGCTCCCACCTCAAACGTTTGACCTACCTTAAAAATTTTAAATCGGACGGTGGTGATTTAAGGCTCTATGTTGCCCCATACGTCACCTGCGGGTGAAACAGCCACGAAAAAAGAATAAAAAAACAAAAAAGAAGCCGAAAAAGAAAAAAAGGAAAAAAAAATTATTAAAATTTAGTTCTAAGAAAAAGACAAAGATCTGTTGTGACGACCCGGCCCGCTACCGAATCACTGTGGGACAATCAAAGGCCGCCAGGTAAGCAAAAAGGTGTTTTTAAAACAAAAAACAGGAAACAAACAAAAAGGAGTGCACGGTTTCTTGCCCGTGATTTGACTTAAAACCCCTCGTTTCAAATGACGTGGCGCATTCTCATCAGCTAAGGCTTCAACGAGTTTTCCTGAGTCCGCTTACGCGTGAATATAACCCTAATACTCTAATAACCCTAAAAAAAAAACAATAAAATGAACGTATAAAAATCAAAACCCTGTAATAAATCTTTTCTTCTCTGCTCTGTGTTCCTCTCTTTAAATTGTTTGTTTCTACTGACTTTTTGTTTTTCGGTTTTTTTTTTCTTCCTCTCTTTCTCTTTGGTTGGTATTTTCTTGGGGGGTTTCAAATTCTCTCTTTGCAGCTGATAAATAGAAAGGGAAAAAGAAAAGGAGAGAAAGAGAAGGAAAGGGTGATAAAAGGAGGGAAGGATTTAATTTTCTTCTTTAATTGTAATTATTGAGTATGGGTTGTTTTTGGTGCACTGGGAATTCTAGCAACCGATCGGAGAAGCCAACGAAGAAGAACAGCATCAGGAATGATAGCAGCAGCAACAAAAACAAACTTAATGATCAAACACAAGCTAGTTCTGGTATTGCATTTTATTGTCAAATTCTATTATTTTTTTTTTCTTTTTTGTAAAAGTAAATGCATTGTATTTGATCATGGTGTTGTTTTGATTTCCTTGTTGTTGCTTTTCAGTTTTGTTTTGTTTTTTTCGTGTTTTTTGTGTTGTATGTTCTAATTTTGAGTTTCTGTTGTTCTTCTGGGCAATCAAAGTTTCCGATTGTAGGAATTTTTATTGTCGATTTTCTTCTTAACCCAAGTTTTTTTTAATTAATTTTTCATTAATTTCTTTTTTCTGGTGAGGGTTTTGCAATCAAAATGGATGCTTTCTTTGTGATGGTGTTGTCTTTGTTTTTTTTTTTTCCTTCCCCTCTATGTTTGACATTTTCATCCTCAAGCTAATGACTTTGGAGTGTAAATTTTGGTTCTTGGCATGTGGGGTTTAAGTAATTCTTTTTATCGGTTGATATGTTATTATTTGAGCAAATTGGTAGTGATTCTCTTTGATGGATTAGTGAAACTTTTGTACATTATTGGTGTATCTGTAATTATGCCATTTGTGATTTTGTTTGTTTGCATGATTGGAAAGGAAGATCCACTCTATAATCCAAAATCCTTTCTGGGTGTTCTGTTTGTCATTGTTTGTTTTTGTTCTTTACTTCAAATATTGATGAATGTGGTTATTCTTTTATAAAAAATCTCTCATTGGCCTTTCCTTTTCATGGGGCCTTTTCTCATGTCCTTTTTTTGGTTTTTTCCCTGTGGTTTTCGGTTCATCTGGTAAAAGATGCATTGAAAGTCAGTCCATATGACAGTGTAAAGAAGGAAGAGGCAACTAAGAAGGACCAGTTATCTTTGGATGTAAAGAATTTGAATTTAAATGATGAGGTTTCCAAGGAACTGGCACAGTCATTTACCTTTGAGGAACTCGCCGCTGCAACAGGCAATTTTAGGTCAGATTGTTTCTTGGGTGAAGGAGGGTTTGGAAAAGTTTTCAAGGGATTTTTGGAGAAAACAAACCAGGTAAGTTGGAAAACTTATCATTTTATTAACAGTGTTGTTGAAAATTATGAGTAGTATCTAATCAAACACTGGTTGCTAAGTTACTTGGTTTACTAACTTAAGGGTTATAATAACTAACCTGTATTGTTCTATATCTTGCACTGTGCTTAGTATTCCTTGATTAATCAGATGGTTATGTTGCTGTTATTTTTCTGATGTAGGTTGTTGCAATCAAGCAACTTGATCGTAATGGTCTTCAGGGCATTAGGGAATTCGTTGTTGAAGTATTGACGTTAAGCATGGCTGATCACCCAAATCTTGTAAAATTGATAGGTTTTTGTGCTGAGGATGACCAGAGACTACTGGTTTACGAGTACATGCCATTAGGGTCTTTGGAAAATCATTTACATGGTAAGCAAAGCCTTCGTCTCATTTCCCGGCTGATTTCACTATTTTACTGTTTAGTCTTTAGGACATCTCCACCAATTATGTTATGAACTTTCTAATCTATAGTTTGTTTCCCTTCATGGGGTACAGATCTTCCACCTGGTGCACAACCACTTGATTGGAACACTAGGATGAAAATAGCAGCTGGTGCAGCAAGGGGCTTAGAATATTTGCATGATAAAATGAAGCCCCCTGTCATCTATCGTGACCTGAAATGCTCTAATATTTTGCTTGGTGAGGGATATCATCCAAAGCTATCTGATTTTGGCTTGGCCAAAGTGGGTCCAAGTGGGGATCAGACTCATGTTTCCACAAGGGTTATGGGAACGTATGGTTATTGTGCACCAGATTATGCAATGACAGGGCAGCTTACATTTAAATCAGATATTTACAGCTTTGGGGTCGTCCTCTTGGAACTAATTACTGGTAGGAAAGCAATCGATAATGAAAGAGATCGTTCAGAGCAAAATCTTGTTGCATGGGTAAGCTAAAAGTTTAGTCCACTTATATTAACTACTACTTTCTTATGTTTCAATCGGCTATATTTCCATTTTAAGATTGACTGTTAGGAGTCGTTGGTCTTCCGTCATCATGCTTTTTGGCGCGTCAATAATCTGTTTAAAAATTTAATTGTAATGAATGTGGTTATTATTATTTCAATTTTGCTGGAAGAGGACGTCCACGTTGGCACTTTCCTGTTTTGGTATTTTCTCTTTTATAAGGAAATTCTGGGGCAAAATTATGGTATACATAATTTTTGTTCTGTGCTTGTAGCTGATCATTTAATATACAGCAATAAGGTGACTGGTTTTAGAAGGCAAGTTGATAATTGGGCATAGTAGTTATTGGAAGTGGTTGCTCGGATCTGTTCTAGAAATGCTTACTTGCCTATTTGCTTGCAGGCACGGCCCATGTTCAAAGACCGAAGGAATTTTTCACGTATGGTTGACCCTCTACTACAAGGTCAATATCCCATTAGAGGTCTGTACCAAGCACTTGCCATTGCTGCAATGTGCGTTCAGGAGCAGCCTAATATGCGGCCAGCTACATCAGATGTGGTTATGGCTCTGAATTACCTGGCCTCCCAGAAATATGACCCGAGCAATCCTTTGCTGAGCTCTCGGAGGAGCAGTGAAGCATCAACAGTGAATAGGAATGATGATAAAGCGCCACTTGCAGATCAGATTAAGAGTTTCTGAACTGGAGGACGGAAGTAGAAATAAAGTAGCAAATATTGTTCTGCGGTGTTAATACACAAAAAATGCCTGGTTATCAATTTTTGCATCACAGAAGATAACTGGCAAACTTTCCCTTAAATTTCACATACAGAAATTTTCTTCCTTCTTCCCCCGCCTGCTGATGTACATCTGAGCTGGGGTTCTTGTATGTATGATGCTTCTTTTTAGGAACCATTTCCCCATAATAATAGTTTAGCCTTATGATTCAAAGTTGATGAGTTGAGTTTCCCTCCCATCTCACTCTCTTTCTTATTCCTACAAATGAAACATCTATTACCGACATCCCGTTCATGAAAGCTGTACTTGGATTGTTCAAAGTGACTGAATTGTTCTCTCCATGAAGGCAACAGAGCAGCCATTGAATTTAACCAGCTATTTTACCTGCTACTTATTCCAGTTGCAATTTTTTTTTTGAATTACAACTCGTACAAATCTTGGATTCCCAGAAAGTCCTCTACCAGTCACGTGCAAAAATATTTCCCGCCTAAAGTCGTTAGGACCCTAACTGAACAAAGTAACTGAAACCCAAGCCTTATAAGTTACTCGTATATAATAACTTAAGCGCCTGCCAAGAAAACATTAACGTTTTCTCTATCTCAATCTTCAGCAAATATCTGTCTCTTTCTTTCTGAAGCAGTTTGAAGAAAAGAAATCTCAGTATAAGATGATGAGACCTGGTCATCTTCCAGTTTCGACAGCCATGGGTGACGTAGCCAAGAAGGAAAGAGGGGCTTCTCGGTCTCGACTGTTTCCATTGGCAGAGGGTTGGATCCATGCTGTTCCTGTCATCGTCCTGCTCAGCTTCTTCTTTCTCTGGTGGATGTCTCATCCAGGTATCATCATCTTTTCTTCAAACTTTCAACGGCCCAAGCCTTTTTTTCTCTGTTTCGATTTCTTTCCATATCTTGATGTGTTCTGTCTTTGGGTAAATTTCGTTTTTCAACAACCCTTTTCTAGTTTTTCTTCATTAGTTCGTTCTGTTTTTGATTTCTTTGTTGGGTAATCGTAAAGTTCAGGTTTGTACTTTGATGGGTATAACTAGAATTGCTTGAAGGACCATTCTTGTTTCATGCTGTTCCTTTTTCTATTCTTGTTCTTTCCTGCATTCATTGTTAGAAGCCAGAATTTCTTGATTTGATTTTGATAGTAATGGAATTGCTTATGAACTTTTGCCATCTTGTTTGATTCTCGAGAAAAAGAAAGGGAAAAGGCAATAACAAAGAAGTTAACTTTCTTGTACCTTAAACACCAAAATTCAATGTTCACTAGTATTATTCAGGACAGAGAATTTATGTCAATTATGAACAACTTAGTCTTTTTTCAGTTTTTTCTTAATTCTGAAAAACTTTTCTTGTTTAAAAGCAGTGCATGTGGAGATCAAGGATGGCAAAATTGTGGCTATACATGAAGTTGAGATGCCATTGCCTCTTAACCATTCTGAGATTGAAATGACCATTCTGGCATCATCTGCTACATCACCAATTGCCTCAGTCCCACAGAATCTCACAGGGAATGGAACTGAAACAAATCTAGTGAGTAAAAATAATTGAAGAATCGTTGCTTCTGATCAGACCTTAGACTTTACTGTCAGAATTGTAATTAGAGAGTCTAAATAGCCCTGACATGGAATTATAGGTAGAAAAGTTAAGGCTTTGTTATGCTGATTTTGCTTTTTGCTCCATCAGCAATAATAAGCCAAAAAAGATAGTAGTAAGGAACCATCTGCAATTGTTCTTGATTTGTTTGTATTGAAATTACACATGTTGACATCATACAAGAGAAAAGCATGAATCATGTATTATGACTCATTTCATGATTAGCAATGTAGGTCAAAAAGTTTGCTTTCCTGTTCCTGTATGCTGTATTTCTTGGTCCATGGTAAAAAAAAAAAAAAAAATGAAAATCCTTAGAAAAAAATTGACCTAGGAAGACCCCTGATTTATCTGCAATTCACTAATCTCACCCTCTCTGCAATTTCCCACCCATATAACCATTGTATTATTTTTATCTGATGGAAGAACTTTGCAACAATCCCTCCTTGGTGACTGCAAAAGGAATTTAGATTCAATTAGTAATATCATTAGTAATTTTCTTTTTTGACATTGTAATACAATAACATATACTATAAGAATAGATAAAACTATACCTTCTTCCATCGTAGATCATCCCGCTTCTTTAGTATTACAATAGCATCAATTTTCTCCGGTGAATCCATTTTCCAACGGCAAGGACGACTGCGAATTTTCCGACGATAGTACACCCCAATTGTTTGCTTCCTAGCACGATCATACTTAATCTTGCTCATATAAAAAACAAAGGGCTTTTGGCAAGGGTGCCTTTCAACAGGCCTAGTGTTAAATGCATAGGCAGTGTAATCAGCTCTTTTGTACCAATTGAGAAAAGTTCTAGTTGGCATTTCGAGTTCTCTAGGAGACATCACTCCCCTCATGATTTGAACCACATAGCCCCAAGCGACCGTGATTGACCAAAACCGATTCGAGTCATAGCAGATGGATTGTTGCATCAGACTTGCTGAATCCTCTTTGGCTGCTTCAAGTAGGTGTGCAATGGCACTCGGTCGTGTCATGCCCGGAAATATGGGTTCCACTACATCTAAGTGGTGAAGTGATACTAATGGAGTCACTGGATGGGCTCCAAGGAGGCCTAATAGCTCTCCATACACATCATACTGTAACAAGCATTAGAAAGAAAAAAACACAATTTACCCTGCCTTCTAAGTTCTTAATGAAAGATCAAGTACGAAGAGATTCAAATCTTACTAGTTATAAATGGGCTTAATACCCTTTTCCCCCCTAAACTTGCACGATTTTGACATTTTACCCTGAACTTTAATTTTGGACATTTTGTCTATTGAACTTGCAATTTGAAGCCATTTTAGTCACTCTCAAACGATATTGCATATGTGGCAATGTCACGTCAGCGTCTTGGTCTAACGTGGTCTTGCCACGTGGCATTTTGGGCTGATGTGGCATTGCCACGTGGCATTTTTGGTCCGACGTGGTATTACCATGTTAGCAATACCGTTTGAGAGCGACTAAAATAGTTTCAAATTGCAATTTAAGGGATAAAATGTCCAAAATTAAAATTTATGGGGCAAAACATCAAAACCGTGTAAGTTTAGGGGGCAAAAAGAGCATTAAGCCGTTATAAATGGGCATAATGTCCATTTACCTCCTTAAACTTTCATAATATGGACACTTTTCTTTTTGAAACTTTTAATCTGGAACTTTCATCCCTAAACTATCAAAATCGAGGCAATTTCTTTCTTGAACTTTTAATTTGGAACTTTCACCTACTAAACTATCAAAATCGGGACAATTTCCCTCCGACCATTAATGGTTCCGTTAAGTGCCATGTCAACATTTTTGGGCCACCTAACGGAATCGTTGACGGCGGGGAAATTTTCCTTTGTGTGAAAATTCCAAATTAAAAGTTTAGAGGGGAAAATGTCCATCGTGTGAAAGTTTAGGGGGATAAATGGACATTAAGCCGTTATAATTAAGTGTTTGATTATTCTCATAATTCTTGTGCTAATTTTGAAAAACAGGGGAAGTTTTTTTTTTTTACCTGATGGAAGCCAAGTTCCCTAGTGAGAGGAACTCCAAGCTCAGCCATGCAAGCCTGCATCCTATCATCACTGCCATATAATGCTGGATATCGCTGAATACACCGATCCTGCATCTTTGCCAATTCTTGTGCCAATGGATAGCTTATGGCAAACCCACCCCCTCCAAATGCCATAGCATACGAAAAGAATATGTTCTGAATATGACTCTCTGATGCACTCCCAACATAATAAAACTGTGTATGATCATATTTTGAAAGAACCCTTACCACATTATCTGCAATAAAAACAGTGTCATCATCTCCCATTACAAACCACCTTATATCCTTCAATCCAAGCTTAAGTGTTTCCGAAACAATCCTCGAAATCCTCAATGCCGATCGAGACCCCTGTTTATTTGTGTACTTAAACTTGGAAGTGTCATCGGAAACCCGAATCTCCGGTAGCCCTTCATATCTATTTGTGGCGACTTTCCTGTCTACCCAAACTACCCCTCTGGTCTCTCTAGGCCTCCACCATGTTTTTATGTACTGTTTTCTGATGTTCCATAATTTTGACGAGGCTGCAATTCCGAAAGCAATGTGTTTGAGCTCTGTGTCGTATCGTTGGTAGTTTGGGACTGGTTGATCAAGATCAACACGACGGTCTTGTCGCTTTTCTTGATGTACTAGAGATTTTTCAATTTTTGTGGAAGAATCGTTAAAGGGTAGTGTTGTTTCAATTTTTGTGGAGAGATTGGGTATATCGGGAGATTCTTTTTGGTTATTGCTGCTTAAGAGGACATTGGAGTAAAGAATGTAAAGTAAAGCCATGGCTATGAAGAGATATATGACTAATCCTCTTAAGCTACTTTGTGGCGCGCGTTGCTGGTGGTGAGAGATCATTTCTCATCTGTTGCTAATTAAGCTGTGAAAGGAAAAAAAAAAATTCTAACAATTAATGTCCTAAGGAAGTGTAATTGTTCATGTTCTTGTTCTTGTTGTTTTTCTTGTTCTGCTCGTGTTACATGTGTTGCTGTTGATGCTTCCTCCCATGTTTTCGGTTCAAAGTATGGAGAATGTGAAGGATTGTTAGAGAAACCTGCTTGGACTGAGAATTATAAGGCTGGTTTTGAGTTGATTTGTTATGAAAGTTGAATGCGGGATTTTCTCACATATATATGGTCCAAAGCCCATCAAGGGACCAACTCAACTCAACTCAACTTTTATGCTTTTTCAAAAGCCCAAGTCCCAATGATGAAAAATGGTTTTAATGTGGGTTTATTTATACGGCTTTGGGTGTTAAGGAATGTCTAATCAAAATTAACCATATGATTCCCTCAAAGAAAAAAAAGTAATTTAACCATATGATCATCAACCACATATACTACAATTAAAAAACAAATGAATGATCAATATGATTAATGGTTTCTATCTTGATGAGGGTGAAAATATAAGTTTAATCTAATATACTTTCGGTTCAAAAGATCAGATTGATTTCAGTCCAATAAGACTTTGGGATATCATAATAATTAGTTAAACAATTTAACAAACTTAATTTTTAGCTAGGCATGCCTTGAAATTACCCAAAAAGGGAAAAAGAAAGCATAAATGATTCATGTTATCAATCTTAAAATTGTTGAAAACAAACTACTAATATTAGAGTTTAGAGATTCCTTGAGATTTCTTTTGGGGTAAAATGCAATTCAAAGTTCATTAATAGTTGTGGGACAAAGAAGGTTGTGGTTGGGAGCAATTAGATTTCAACTCAAGAATGCCCCTAAGTTAAAGATGATGTATTGAATTAGAACATGAGCACGTGAACAATAAATATGCTCAAAATTACTCTCATTTCATGCCAAGCATAGTTAGCTAATTTTGCATATATAAATTCTCCCCCAAAATATTTATAATTTTTCCATACTTAGGAGTGCTTTTTAATAGTAGTTTTCATAAATTAATTAAGTGATAAATTGAATTATTATCTCCCTCAATTGAAAGCAACAACTGAACCACAAATAATTCAGATAGTGGCTCTCGTTTCTTTAGGGAACAAAAAAAAATCTCTCTATTTTGGTGATGAGTGAGAAGTTATATGGACCATGCAAAAATCTTATGTCATTAAAATTTTTCCTAAATAATAAGCAAAAGAGGTTTCCTAATCAAATACCTAGAATATAATGTACTTTAAACACATAATTATTAATTATGTGGATGTATGATTTCTAACCATATAAAGATATATATACTTTCGTATCATCAAAATACAGGTTTACAACTTGTGAGAAGAAACCCATGAAAGAAATGCTTTTGTTTGTATGAAATGAACAAGACATAGAATGGAGAACATGATTCTCATGTTTAGGGTTTTCTTTAATTTTTTTTTCTTCTTCTTCCCCAAGAAGAGAGGGAGGGCAAATAAAAAGGCAAAAACAAAATGAAAGAGAGGGGAATCAGTAGGACCAGAGACGAGCAAAAGGATCAATCTATCTTGAATCTTGAATAAAATATTTGGGCCTACTAAGAAAAGGGCAACACTTTGTGCAACAGGGAGTGTGGTGAATATGACCTCCCACGCCCACAAAGAAAATATATATATCAAGTTTATCAACATTAATCTGCCGTGAGTAGATAAGATAGTAGATTACCAAAAAAGTTTCTTCACATGTCTCTGGTCCTACCACATGTGGGGATACTATGCAAAAAAAATATTTACTCATTAGCTAGATTAAATATTATTTAATCTATAATTTGTTATTTAATTTATATTTATATATATGGGAACCACTAACTACCATACATACTATATGCATATTATATGTACTCAGAAAATTAATGTTCTTATTTCAATTGTTTAAACTTACCTATCCATTGGATTTGTTTGTACGGTACATATTTCGATTTGATCATTTGCCTTTGATAAAAAGAACAGACTGAAGTATTATGTTTTGTTTTCAAATTAATTGTTTTGAATCAAATGGACCTACATACTAGATATACTCTAGATTCTGTTGTCATAAGGAATAGGATACATTCTATTTGCAAAAAGCATTGAAAATCAATGTTAAGCTTGTTTTGCACCTCATATTTTATGGATTTTCAGGATATTAGTATTATATTTTCCTACTAAAAAAAGGCTTAATATACTTTTCACCCTTGAACTTTCCACAAACCGCCAAATAAGTCCTTGAACTTCAATTTGGACCAATTACACCCTTGAACTCTCAAATTTGGCAAGATAAACCCTTACATGGACAACACTCTAACGGAGTGATTAGGAAATGCCACAATAGCATGGCACGTGGATAGAAAATGCCACATTGGCATGCCACATGGACTGAAAATGCCATGTCATGAGTAAAGGCAAAAAATGCCACCGTGTTAGATAGTTCACACAGGACTACCCCACGTGGCATTTTTTAGTCAAGTTGACGTGGCATTTCCTAACTGCTCCGTTAAGGTGCCGTCCATATAAGTGTTGATCTGGCCAAATTTGAGAGTTCAGGGGTGCAATTGGATAAAATTGAAGTTCAATGTCTTATTTGGCCGTTTGTGGAAAGTTCAGGGTGAAAAAGTATATTAAGCCACTAAACAAAGTTTCTTTATTCAAATTAATAAAAGAATTCAACTAATCAAAGCAATTTTTTTTAAAAAAAAAAAAAGTTCGAGGCATAATGCTTTTCATTTCATATAAATGTTTCAAAAACAATTTATAAAAAGAGACTTGAATTTATATACATATAGAAACTGTTGATCTCTTTTTCTAAAAGAGTTCATGTGTTCAAGAAAAGTTACCCTTTTTAAAGCTTTCTCTTTAAATCAAAGCCATGCATGGCAGCAATATGGAATTATCATAGTTTTATGATTGCAAACAAAAAGTAAAACGGATAAACAAAAGCTAGAAAAAGAAATTTCAAAGTTAGGAATTCAATATCTATATATTGCTAAGATGATCCTTCACAGTCATGATCCCTCTAAGGCTCTAACTCTAACTTTGATGCTTGCTGATGATCAGTTTCAATCAAATCATTTGATGACAAAAATTTGTTTATCATCCGCCGAACCTCTCCACATCTGCCAACTATGCCACGTGTCCAATTTGGACGCCTCTAAAATTGTATCAAAACCGGCCATTTTTCTCTAACTTGTCACTCAATATCACATCCCCTTCTTTATATTGCCAATTTCATTGTCATCATCTTCACTTCTACAATTTGCAGTTATAAGTTCAAAAAGATATTTCCTTACTTTGGGAATTATTATGAATCATCCTTAAAATATAAAGAAAAAGAGAAGTAATATTTTTGGCTGCTTATATTTGTGAGAGAGACACCAAGATACAAGGAAGGCATTGGTCGGGATTCTTTTGTGTTTTGTCTCTGCAACTCTCAACGTGCTTCTTCAGTAATTTGCTCCTCTGTTTCTGTTTGATTCTGCTTCTTTTTTTCTTTTTTTTTGCTCTCTGTTTTGGGGTTTTTAATATCTTCTTCTTCTTTTTTGTTGCTATTGCTAAGTGCCAACCCATTTCCAGACTGTAAATACCAGCCAACCAGACAGGGGGATCGAGATATTAAGGTGAGTGAATTTTTTTTTTTTTTTTCTGATAGAAAGAAAACAAACAATCTTATTATGTTTTGTTCCAAACCCAAACCCATTTTTAAGACAGAAAAAAGAAAATATATCTACTTGTTTAATTTCATGATTGAGTTATAGGGATACGAGCTAAAATGGCAAGAACATGTGAAATTCAGGTCTAGAGGGATGGGAAGCCGAAACCCTTTTTTCGACAATCATTCTCATATTTACTTTTTTCCTTTTTTGATTTCCATTAAAAAGTAGTTTCTCTTCCATTATCTTCTCGTCTCCTTTCTGCCTATATAGCTATCTATCTGTCTCTCCCCTGTTATTATCTCTAACCCTCCATTTTTTTATTCTTCAATTTAACCTGGAACTTTGGTTTTTTGCTCAAAGTGAGAAACGTCAGCTGTTTTTTTTTATATATATAAATACCATTTTGCAGAGTTTCTTTAAGCAAGCAAAACAACTAAGATATCATTCTGAAAGTTCTGGTTGCTTCAAACACTTCAGGTAATTTGCTCTTTCTAAATTCTTTGCTTTTTTGGTATAATCTAAATTGTTCTGTAAAGGTTTGTCATTTTAGTTGTCAGTAGCTTGCTAGCTTTCTGGTCTCAATCTCTAAATTGCACAGAAAATTCTCTGTTCAAATTACTTGTTTGGTTTTTTGTTAGTTAACTTTTTTATGGGCAGCAAAAGAGGTCTTCTTCATTTTTGGGGCAGCTTTAATCAGGGAAGGAACCATCTTAGAAATAATGCCTTGGGAGACTTTGGCAAGCTACTGGTTGTTTTTTTAAGTGCCTAATTGGCCTAATTTTCCAGCTCCAGAAACATGAAACATTTCCCACCTAACCTCTTCCTTCATGACCAAATTACCCAAAGAAAATATGAGGTTCTCATACACTTTGGCATATTGCAATTATCAAAATTAAAGAGTCTAAACATTGCTTTATATGAATAATGCAAGCTGAAATGACTTGGAGGCCCTTTATTTTATAACACTATTCATTTCAAAAACATGATCTCTACCAAGCTCCTAGTCTTGTTTATTTCATCAGTGTCCCACCATTGATGTCGAAAATGAAACACTGGCATATGAGACATGGATTGAGATGAACCCATAAATTTCAACTGTTTTTAAGTATTGGGTTCTTTTCATTTTTTATTCTTCCTTTCCCCACTATAAAATATTTTGCATGGCTATTATGAATGGTTTTGGGTCTTCTTCTTATTTTTTTTTTCCACCCTTTTTCCAATTATGCATGAATTGACTAGACAATGTGATCTATCTAAAACATAGATTTTTCTTTTTCAATTTTATTATTATTGTTATTAATTTTGAACTTTTATGCAGAGATATGGACCCAACAGACAAGTCACCTAAGCAATCAACCAAGATCCCACCATTGCCAAGGGACTCTAGGGGATCACTTGAAGTGTTTAACCCTTCAACTTTCTCAACCCGGCCCGTTAACCCAGCATTTCGGACCTCACAACCTACGTGGCCGGCCTTTGAAGAGCCACGTGGCAGCCAAGAATCTGACCCGTCCTCCAATTCGGGTCGGGTCGAAGAAATAACCACATCATGGATGGCACTCAAGGAACCATCATCAGCTCCATCTCCATCACCGTCTTCACTATTGTCATCACCAATTGTTCATAAGACCATCAATCCTAATGATAATCATGGTGGAACCGCGAGCCCGAAGCCTTCGGATGAAGCTGGAGTGGCTGCAAAGAGGGCTGCAGAATGGGGGCTAGTGCTGAAAACCGATGATGAGACTGGTAAACCGCAAGGAGTAGGTGTTAGGAATTCGGGTGGGGATGACCCGAATGCCAAACCGGGTACTTCTCGTAGGAACTCCAATAACTCGGTTCGGAGCTCCGATGAATTATCAGACAATGAATATAGCAAGGAGAGAGGGTTCCCTAGGGTATCAGAGGATTTGAAGGATGCATTGTCAACATTTCAGCAAACATTTGTTGTTTCGGATGCTACCAAACCCGATTACCCGATCCTGTATGCAAGTGCCGGGTTTTTCAGGATGACTGGATATACTTCTAAAGAGGTCATAGGGAGGAACTGGTAAGAAAATTGTAATCCATTCTTTTCTTTATACTTATCTTTGAATTATGTTTGTATCATCGGTAATTATTTTTGGTGTAGACTTCAGCGCTCCCGTTGTGATACTCCCACTTTTGGATGTGACGCTCCCAATGATTTCTGACCATTGGATTCAATATCTAATTTCCTTACCGTCCGATACAATAAGTTTTAACCTGCTAAACAGGTTTTAAAAACCTTTTGGACTGAATTCGTATGTGGTTGCATCGTGATAGATTTTTACACCTTTTTTATCCCACCTGTTGATATCAACAAAATTGTTTTCTTAAGATTTTATACGTCGTATATTTTCCACAATTTCTATCCCCAATTTTTTTCTTAAGTTTTTGACATTCAATTCGTATATTTTCCCCAAAATATACCACGTATAAAAATTTAAGAAAAAAATTTTGTTGATATCAACGGGTGGAATAAAAAAGTGAAAATCTATCACGAGGACGACCACATACGAATTCGGTCCAAAAGGTTTTTAAAACCTATTTAGAAAGTTAAAACTTATTGTATCGGACGGTAAAGAAATTAGATATTGAATCCAATGATCAGAAATCGTTGGAAGCGTCACATCCAAAAGTGGAAGTACCACAACGAGAGCGCTGAAGCCTACACCATTAATTTTTACCCGTGCTAGTATGATGATCATGATAACGGTAATAACGGTCATGGAAGGGTAAAATTGACATTTTGATGTTGGGTGTGTGGATGGGGGATCCATTCCAGTCGGTTCTTACAGGGTGCGGGTACGGACCCGGAAGACGTGGCGAAGATTAGGGAGTCATTGCAGTCAGGGACAAATTATTGTGGGAGATTGTTGAATTACAAGAAAGATGGGACTCCCTTTTGGAATCTTCTTACTATTGCACCCATCAAGGACGAAAATGGAAAAGTCCTAAAATTTATCGGGTTAGTTTCCCTTTTATCCTTTTTATATTTACTCTCATTTTACTATGATTTATGATTTATCCTTCCTTGGGCATGTAATGGTAGACTCACCGTAGTCCCTTTTTTTATGTACACGGACTCGAACCCAAAATTTTTATGAGCTCCTTAATAACTCTCGGGTTTAGGGTTATATTTGGGAGGTTTTTTTTTTTTTTTGCCAAAATTTGGGAGGTTGAGTCTCAAGAATGGCCTAAATCAATTGTTGCTTTCACGCATGTGGTTGTTATTTTTTTAGGTCTATAATTACTTCAATAATTTGTGCATCAAAGTCTCGAACCCTTGTCTTTTAGGTCCAAATGCATACACCTAACTAGAACAAAGGAGAACTGATTCTTGCCCTTTGTATTGTTATTTCAACATATAACCTTGCAATTTTGTGAAAAAAAAAAACATAACCTTGCAATGAATAGAATAGAGCCCTGTGTGTGGCCCTCATCATCATATATGTCCCTAAAAACTTCCAAAATCTTGAAAAAATTTGACATGGGACGTGTTCCTCAAAGGACAGAAATCATGAAAAACCTAAAGAGATTAGCCTTGCCCTTGTCAGGGGTATGTGTCCTAAAAACATGGGCACATGACATGATGATAATTCAGAAGAACAAAAATTGATAAAGCAATAAGGAAAAAAAAGGGAAGGGAAATTAATCAAATTATGCCCATTGTCTTTGTCTTGAAGATGTCACATCGGATTATTGCAAGACTTTTATTGGGTGCGATTGCCTTTGCCAACTGGGAGGGCTGGCTCACATGTAATCCTTGTCACCCACAAATACAATTGATTCAATTCTTGATGGTGATGGAATGTGGGGGCTGCTTTCCAACCGTCCGATTAGTGATGGATGGTGATGGGATTGAATGTATACATTACATACATGATTATGAACAATTATATGATTTGTCAAAGTGGGATTTGTTTTAATTTTTTGTTTTTGGAATTTATTGTTTTGTTTTTGATGAAAGAAATCAAAAAATGATTTGGCAATGGCAGAATGCAAGTGGAAGTGAGCAAGCATACAGAAGGGGCCAAGGAAAAGACGTTGCGGCCCAATGGATTGCCAGAGTCTTTGATTCGATACGATGGTATTTATTCTACCACTTTTCCTCTCCTTTCTTTTGTTTCTTTTGGATTGGGTTGGGCTACCAAAAATACCCACTATATAATATTTCCCCTTTCTGCATCAATTATTCTATTCTGGATAACAACAGTAACAAGGAATACAGTATTTTTTTCCTTTTATCTTTTTACACATTTGCTAACAATTATGTATGTGTTTGGGTTGATGTATACAAATCATTATCTACTTTTTTCCTATTTATTTAATTAATATGTCAATGGGGTTGACCAAGACCAAAGTGATAAGGGCTCAGCAATTAGGTTCAACCCTTCACAAGTCTTTTACTACAGTGAGTAACAAGTTGGAGTGGCTCAGTGTTTGTTTTCCTTAAATAAGGTTTTGAGTTTGCGTTTTCTGAATGAAATAATTATTGTTGGGAGAGATTTACTTCTATAGTGGGTCGACCTCACTCGAACAAGGTTAAGTACTATAAAAAAACACCTAGTTTCTAAACATTTGTGTTAATTAGTACATGAATTATGGGAAAGAATTGCTTAATTAATTACTATATACATGTAACATGCATATAATGTAAGGTTGGTTGATGATGAATTGTGATTAATCTAATAACGGTTACAATTTGGCATTTTTTTTGAGATGTCAAAATTTCCCTTTGATTCATAAACTTAGCAGAATACTAGAACTTTATCAGAAATATGATGAATAAAATGTTAGTTTCAATTTTCAAGCCAGGAATGAATATCATGAAGGACCTCATTCATGTTAATATACTATTCAAACGATTTTGAGCAAAATGCACATTGAAATATGTTATTGCAGCCCGGCAAAAGGACATGGCAACCAGTTCAGTAACAGAACTTCTGGAAGCAGTGAAGAAACCATCTCGTTCACTCAGTGAATCCAGAAATCATCCTTTCATCACAAAAACAGGTGGTGGAGAAGAAGATGGAGTGGCGGCGGCTATGGCGGCGAGGCGAAACTCAGAAAACGTTCCTCCACATAGAAGGAACTCAAACTCAAATGGGGGCTCTAGACTCTCAATGGAACGTATAAGTGAAGTCCCAGAAAAGAAACAGAGAAGATCAAGTCGTCTTTCTTTCATGAAGTATATAATAATTCATGTTCACTTCTCAATTTGACTTGGTATATATTTTTATCAAATTAAAGCATCCCTTATTATTTTACATTTTGTTTCTATGGCTTTTAGGCTTTCAAGGAAAAGTCAGTCCATTACTGAAAGCTTTGATAATAGTCTGCTGGTGGATGCGGATGAAGATGAGAGTGATTATGATGATGAAAGGCCAGATAGTGTTGATGACAAAGTTAGACAGAAGGAAATGAGAAAGGGTATTGATCTTGCCACTACACTTGAACGTATTGAGAAGAACTTTGTCATTACTGATCCTAGGCTACCTGATAATCCCATTGTAAGTCTTTTAATTCCCTGCTAAATTATTCCTAATTAAGTACATTTAATTTATGGTTAGCATGCAAATTAGTAATGTTTCTGATTGTTTAATTTTGTTCAGATCTTTGCATCTGATAGCTTCTTGGAGCTGACAGAGTATAGTCGTGAAGAAATCTTGGGCAGAAATTGCAGGTTTGCCTTAATTTCTCCTTACTTAACAAATCATAAGACTAAGTTTAAGTTTAATTAGGCTTTTTGGGGTAGAATCATGGTAAACAATGTATTGAGTTTTATTGAAACCTAAACTGCTTTTAGGTTTCTCCAAGGCCCTGAAACTGATCCAGCTACTGTGAGGAAGATTAGAGAGGCAATAGATAACCAGACAGAAGTAACCGTGCAGCTCATCAACTACACCAAGAGTGGTATGCTTAATAATATTTTGCAAGTTCTCGATTCGAACTCAGTTTTTAAAAGATGCCTAGGATTCAATGTTCTGATTCATGTCATGCATGTGTTTCAGGCAAGAAGTTCTGGAACCTGTTCCATCTACAGCCTATGCGTGACCAGAAGGTAAAATCCTCAAATAGTCTTTCTTGCTATGTAACTTCTTAGTTAAGCAGATCATCAAATTTCAGCTACATATGACTTCTAGACCAAGGAACAAAATGGTTTCTGATATTCTCTTTTTTTTGGGGGGGATCTATGAACAGGGAGAGGTTCAGTATTTTATTGGGGTGCAGCTAGATGGCAGTGCTAAAGTTGATCCTGTTCAAAACAAGATTCCAGATATTACTGCACAAGAGAGTGAAAACCTGGTATCAACTATTTTCTCCATCTTCTCTTATCTCCTTTTTTCTTTATGTTCTCAACTTATACCACTACCCATTTATTTCAAAAATCTTTAATTAGTTGAAAAATTGTTGGCTTCTTGTTGTGACAAAATATGTAAATCCTGCTTTCAGGTTAAAAAAACTGCAGAAAATGTTGATGAAGCAGTGAGGGAACTTCCAGATGCCAATATGGTAAGTGTTAATCCACTTTCTCCTGGAAAACCTCTGTCTGTCTTACAAGAATCTTACAACAAATTTCACCATTTGCAGAAACCAGAAGATTTATGGATGAATCATTCCAAGGTGGTTCACCCTAAACCTCACAGGAAGGATAGTCCCTCTTGGAAAGCTATTCAAAAGGTATCGTATTATTTTTTGTATATACGGATATACCTACCTGAGTCATAAGTTATTATAGAAAATTTCAGAGAAGAATATAAAGAACAGATATTTCATTGTCATTCCCCATCCTAAGTATATATGTGATCGATTCGTATCTCATATATATGGCTCTTGTAATGTGTAGATTCTGGACAGTGGAGAAAAGATAGGTCTACAACATTTTAAGCCTGTAAAACCATTGGGATCAGGTGACACGGGCAGGTTTGTCTAATTCTTCTGCTCCTGTTTACACTAAATTTTGCATTATAATGCATGTGCTTATACTGTTACAGTACAAGTTTTTATATCAGCTATTGATTTTTCTCTTTCTGCAGTGTACATTTGGTGGAACTATGTGAAACTGGCCTGTACTTTGCCATGAAAGCTATGGATAAAGGTGTTATGCTCAACCGGAACAAGGTATCTGAATTTGCATTGAATATGAGCATTGACACCTTGTTCTTTTCCCTGCATTTCCCATAGTTTCATTTTTGTTTGTATGATCTTCCTTTGCTGTAGGTACATAGAGCTTGTGCAGAAAGGGAAATTCTTGACATGTTGGACCACCCTTTCCTTCCAGCATTGTATGCATCATTTCAGGTTAGAAAGCTGATATGTGATGTATGTTTGTTTTAACAAGATTAGCTAAATAATTGCTAGATCGTCGTCTTTCTTGACATACTTAATGTAGATGGAGACATCAGAATTCTGACTTTCAGATGCTTAATTTGCAGACTAAAACACATATTTGTCTAATTACGGATTACTGTCCTGGTGGAGAACTTTTCCTGCTTTTGGACAGACAACCAATGAAGGTCATGAAGGAAGATGCAGTAAGGTGATTATCATTTAACTATAAACAAACAATTAGCCTATAATCATGATATACCTTCATTTAATTATAAACAATTTGCCAAGTCTGAGTTTGTATACTAACCCGAAACTCTTACGAATGTAGATTTTATGCTGCTGAGGTTATTGTTGCACTGGAGTACCTTCACTGTCAAGGTTTGCTTAAAGTCAATTACTTCTTTTAACTCAGTTAATCTAGTAGTACTAATTTAGTGATCAATCCGAATGACTCATTCTTTGCTCCTTCTTGCAGGAATTATATACAGAGATTTAAAGCCTGAAAATGTTCTAATCCAAGGCAATGGACATGTGGCCTTGACCGATTTTGATTTATCTTGCTTGACATCTTGCAAACCACAGGTATCTAATAATATCTTCTTGCCATGTCCTAACCACTCTTTTCACAAGAGTAATGAAGTTATGACAGAAAAAACCTGATAAATGTTTGCCGTGTTTATAGCTGCTAATTCCAGCCCCTGATGAAAAGAAAAAACGCAACAGAAGCCAGCAGAACCCAATCTTTATGGCTGAACCTATGCGCGCGTCAAATTCTTTTGTAGGAACTGAAGAGTACATTGCTCCGGTTAGTTTATACTTCAAAACTATGTAGATTTTCATTTCATTGCCATCTACACCTTTTGACTTGGCCTACAAGAAAACATATCATCAGATAAAAACATACAGCATTAAAGAATATAGAAACATCAAGGGCACTAGCTGTCAAGCAGTGCCCTGTTACCAGGGTCATTTGCAAACCATGATAAACGCCTGAAATGCAGAGCAATTACTAAAGATTTTCTGTTGTTTTTCTACTGTAATGCCTATTCTTGTCCCGTTCTTTGCAGGAAATTATTTCTGGGGCAGGCCATACTAGTGCAGTGGACTGGTGGGCTCTAGGTAATTTTGTTTTTCTCCTAAAGCAAGCAATCCCACAATTCCAAAAGTGCATGTTTTCACAAGGAAGTTTCCTACTGAAATCATGGTTTTTGGTTGTACAATTTATTTCCTGTGCAGATAAAGTGACTGAAAAAGAATAAGCAAGAAAGAACAGAAACAGAAGATATTCATTTTATTTTAGTAGTTCTGTAGTTGTTCATTAACGATAAAATATAATTGTTCTTATTTCTCAAAATTTCAGGCATTCTTCTCTATGAAATGCTTTATGGATATACACCATTCAGGGGGAAGACAAGACAGAAAACGTTTGCCAATATTCTTCAGAAAGATCTTAAATTTCCAAGAAGTGTACAAGTAAATTCTCCTGTCTTCAAATCTAGTTTCATATATATCAGCAGAAGCACAAAACTTCCACCATGTTTTTGTAGATATTACTATTAATATGCATGGAAATTAAAGTTTTTTGGATGAATGCAGGTAAGTATCCATGCAAAGCAGTTAATGTTCCGCTTATTACATAGAGATCCCAAGAACAGATTAGGTTCGCGTGAAGGAGCCAGTGAAATTAAGAAACATCCATTCTTCAAAGGTGTAAATTGGGCCCTGGTTCGATGCATGGTAAATTCCAAAACATTTCAAGTTTAAGTAAATTTGTTGCTTCATTTTAAACTGATGATATGAGTATATATGAAATCTAAACCATTGTAACTCCATATTCTTAATGCCCCAGAATCCCCCTGAGCTTGAAGTCCCTCTTTTTGCTACTGAAACTGGGAAGGAAGACAAAGTTGTAGACCCTGAACTACAAGATTTACAGATTAATGTTTTCTGAGAGAGGGGTTGATTTTCTATGTTATTTTTGAGGATTCTCCATGAAAAGCTCTGGCAATGTCATCAAGAAGCAGCGGAGACAGGTTTTTTTGATTGTGTTTGTGTTTCAGTAAAGTATGCATATATATGCAGGGTGTAATTTTCTGTAATTTATGTTGATTGATTAATAAGAATTTAGTTTGTTCCAATCTTGATGTCTTGATCTTTCCCTTGTGGCCCATCTATTGCCCATATTTACAAGACATCACTTACCATCATGTCCCTTATTTTGATGACACTAGTTTTTATGGTGAAAATGACAATAATAAAACTCTCAACTGATACAACAAGTTATTAAGTCCTGCATTATTTCTCCTCTAATAAATCCAAAGTATTGCCATTTGCTACCCAACTAGTATATTTTAGAATCAATAAATGTCATGTAGATGTACAACACAACACTATGACTAAACTCATACACTAGTTTAAACTTGCCAACTTCCTGTCCATAAATCTCCTGCCCAGTGGGCAGTGGCCACCACCTAAAAGCTCACTGCATAAATTTTGGGTTTGGAGACTAGATGTCCCAAGTGAAATTATGACTGACAAGCTCATTTACCCACTTTTGATCTCACTTTTCTTCCTTTTTTTTTCACTTGGAAAAGCATAGAATTTTTTTTTTGGGGTCATTAAAGCATAGAAATATTGAGACTTGCCCACCATAATCAGGTGCGTTACGGGGTCGAATCCGGATTAATCAGGGCCAAGCAAACCCCGGATGCGATACCAGAAAAAAAAATTGAGATTATTCAATACTATACACATTTATATACCCAATGTTTAGTGCATGGTTTCAGGGGTGAAATGCCATTATATTTGTGTGTATTAGGTTCCATGTGCAACCCATTTTGCACAAGAACCAGGAAGCTGAAGCTAATTAGGGCAATCATATATATAAACTTGATACAGTGACCTAATAAAGATGAAATTCATGTTGGGTGGGACTTGGGAGGTTTGGAGGTCTGTCTGACAGTTTAGCCATGCATGTCTTTTGACCTGTCTGGTGTAATTGTAAATTGTAAAGAAGATTTGATCATTTTTTGCTAGCATAAAACAGCATGGTCAATCAGACTTAATTTGACATAACATAACATAACATATATATTCAACTTGCTAACAAAGGAAAATGGGAACTACTAATGAATTGAATGTGGGATATAGACATTGTTCTTGTAATGCACCAAAAAAAATGGTCCAAATGCAATCATTTAAAATTCATTAGAATTATTGTTATGTAGAGTGTTGAATTTATTCAAATGCATACAAAACTGTACAAGAGACATTGGTTCATATTGCCTACTGGCAATGGCAAGGCAAAGAGGCAAAGGGCCCATGCTCAATTTTTGCCTTCAATATCAATCCCCATCAGAAAAAGTTCATTTACCACATACTTCTAAAACTCCAAAATACACTTCAAAAATGTCCAAAATTCTCATTACCTCTCAACATTAAGCTATAATCTTTCAATCATGGCAATAAGACGATTGATTAAAGTTCCATAAAAGAAATTAGAAACCCCTTTTCAACAGTTTTTGGCAAACTTTTTTGTTTAATTTAATGGAGTAATGAAAAATGAAATAAAATTTTACTAGTAGTATTCTTATGAGTTTTGTCCAAATGAATGGGTATTGGCAATTGGGGCTATGGGCCCTAAAACCAATCAATCAGAGAGAAGAAGTCACGTGTTCACACGTGCAGGCTGTAATCTCTTCTTCTCTCCCTCCAAATTTTTTTCTTAAAAAATAGAAACCGTTTTGTTTTTTAGGTTTTTAGGCCAAAAGCAAAGAGAAAAACCCATAATTAGCATCGCCATTTTCCTCTTAACAACACTCTTTTCTTTGCACTGC
This sequence comes from Corchorus capsularis, assembly GCA_001974805.1. NCBI lineage: Eukaryota > Viridiplantae > Streptophyta > Magnoliopsida > Malvales > Malvaceae > Corchorus > Corchorus capsularis. Next base: position 29,993 of record AWWV01012394.1, on the reverse strand, counting down.
TTTGCTTTGCGGGGGCCATATACATATACCCTTTCTCCCAAATTACAGATCCAAAGCGAAATTTCCACTTCTTGGATTCTCTCTCTCTCTCTCTCTCTCTACTTTCCCAAGAAAATTCAGCTTCTTTCTCGACTTTCCCGGGAAAAAAGAAAAAGAAAAAAGAAGAAGAAAAAAGCAGAGCTTTACTTCTCCCTTTTATCTCTCTTCTTCTTTGCAAGAAAATCCCACTTGGTTGCCTTCTTGCCAAGAAATCAATTTTGTTACATTGATTCTAAGAAAAACCCAGTTTTTGATTTCTCTGATATTCTTTTCAAGAAAACTTGAAAAGCTTCTTTCTTTTCTTAATCAATGGCATCAAGCTAGTTCTTTTTGTTCAATTCAAGCAAAACCCAGTACTTGTTTGTTGATATTCGTAACTGAAGCAGCCATTTCTGTTTTTGCTTTTGTTCTTCAATGGCTTCAAGGGAGGTATCAGCAATGATAAAACAAGGATTTATTTCAGACCCAACGATCTCTTTATCTTTCTCTCCATCAAGAACAACTCCCACAGTAACACTCTCAAGACTCTACTCTCCTACATCTTCTCCCCCTCCTCCTCCTCCTCCACCAACAACAACAGCAACAACTGAGTTAACTCGCTCGACTCAAAACCCCACTCTCTTCGAAATGATGTCAGAGGAACACTTCCGTGACGCCAAATCCATCGATGAATCTCGCAGAAAGATGAACAGCAAAGTTTCTAAATCCCTCACTGAACTCAAAATCTTTAGCATGAACAACTTGGGGCTGGGATCAGGTGATGTAAGACTCACGGTGGTCTCTAGAGATGGTTACAGAGTATCAATGGATGTGCATAAAAGAGTTCTGTCTGAGAAAAGCAAGTACTTTGCTGAGAGGCTGAGTCAAAGGAGAGAGAAAGGAACCTCTCATACAGTGGAAATCAGTGAAATCGATGACCTGGAGGTTTATGTGGAAATTGTGGTTTTGATGTATTCTGATGATATGAAGAAGAGATTGATTGGTGAAGATGTTAATAGAATCTTGGCTTTGCTTAAGGTATGGTAATTCTTTTTTCATTTTAATTCCAGTTATTAATTTTGCATTCAGTATCTATAAGTTTGTAGTGTTTGGCCAATTAAAGGTTGTTTTGCTTTATTTTTTATGTTCAATGAGTGAGAATCTGTACAAATGTCGGTAGGATTTTTTTGGTATAGATCATATATTTATTGTATCCTTTGTTGATTGCTTTATTAAATCAATCGTTTATAAGTCTGTTTTGTTTGATTTTGGTTCATGCAAATATCTTTGAGCCTTTTGCCTGTTGCTGATCTTTTTTATACTTCTGAAGACTGTACATGAGTTTTCTTGAACAAAATCAAATGCAATGGATCTTAGTTATGCTTGACAGTGGTAAAATTTGATCACTGATAGGTTTGAAATGGATGTCGGTTGCCATATCCTATTGTAGAAGAAGAGAATTTTAAGATGTTCTGTAATTTGTAGTTTAAGTTGTTTCCCATGTGCCTCGCCCAAACTAAACTATGATTTAGGAATTTTTTTTTTGGCCAGATGATTTAGGAATGTTTAAATGTTGATTTTCTGATCTCTCTGTCAGAATTTAACTCAATTTAACTTGCACTTTTGGGGATGTTTGTGACAAACATCTTTTTTCCCTCTAGAAGCATGATGATTGCTGAGTGACATAAAATTAAGGAGTCTTGCTTGATCTTTCTGTTGGAAAGCTGGTAAAAGAAGATTCGAAAATTAAATTTGAGTGTCCACATTCCAAAGTATTTTCTTTGATTAACAAAGTATTATCTGGAAACAATCTACCTTTGGCTATAGATCAGTTGCTTATATCATCCCTAATGACAGAAACTCTTTTTGTTTCTGCTGCAGTAAGGCATCTGTAATAATAGTCTGTTTTGTAGGTCTCTGCGGAAATTATGTTTGATGCAGGAATTAGTGCTTGCTTGGAGTATTTGGAAGCTGTCCCATGGTCTGAAGAGGAAGAGGAGAAAGTCATAGCTCATCTCAGCCAACTAGAGCTTCATAGTTCAACTGAAGTTCTTCAAAGAGTATCATCTGAACCATCTACTTCTGCAAGACCAGATGACGTCTTCTTGCAGCTACTTAGTGGTGTTCTTCTAGCGAAGGATGACAAAGCACGTCGAGAAATGAAAAATCTTATTTCACGGTTGCTTAGAGAAGATTCATTTGATGATGACAATCGGCTTGATGTCTCTAAAGATACCCTTTATCATCTCTGTCATAGATGTCTTAGTTCTCTTGTCCTCTGCTTATCTGAAGCTACAGGCATGGACGACAGCAGGCGAGATCGAGGTGTTTTGATGGCTGAAATAGCTCGAGAAGCTGACAATTTGCAGTGGATTGTTGACATTCTTATTGAAAAAAGAATGGCGAATGACTTTGTGAAATTGTGGGCAGATCAGAGGGAGCTTGCAGCACTTCATTCAAAGATTCCCACTATGTACCGGCATGAAATCAGCAGAATCACTGCTCAGCTATGTATTGCAATTGGTAGAGGAAACATCCTGGTGCCAAAAGACAGCCGATTCTCTTTGCTGTCAACATGGTTGGAAGCTCTTTATGAAGACTTTGGGTGGATGAGAAGGGCTTCAAGATCTGTAGATAAGAAACTAGTAGAGGATGGACTCAGCCAGACAATCCTTACCCTTTCTTTGCGGCAACAACAGATTATTTTGCTCAGTTGGTTCAATCGGTTTCTGAATAAGGGGGATGACTGTCCCAACATCCAGCGAGCATTCGAAGTTTGGTGGAGAAGAGCTTTCATCAAACAGTACGGTGATATGCATGATGGTTCCCAGTTGCAAATAACTGTCTGCAATTTTCCAAGCTGAAAGGTATGCCATAGCCCATACAGAATTCAACAATTTATGTGTAAAATGTAAGATCATATGAAAATTTGTCCTTTTTGATACTTTTATCTTCTACTGCTGGGTCTAGAGAGTAGAGATACTGTACTGTATAACATGAAACGAAAATGAAGAGATTGACTCGTGATTGTTGTTGAAATGCCAATTTTTCATTTTTTCTTTTATATGCCCAGCTGCCACCATTTGTATATGAAAACTTGAAAAAGTTAAAATTTCATCTCCTTTGGTTCACTTTAGAAGTGGTAAAAATGAATTGGTATATGCTTTATTTAATGGCATGCTAAGTTTGACTATTTCTGTTAAGATCAACCAGTAATATGAAACAAGGCTGAAATCTTGGTTGTTCAAGTCGAAACTTTCAGTTCGAGCCTTGCAAAAACTCGAAATACTAAGAATGAAATTAACAGGACCAAGTTCTATCAAATTCATTTCTGGGAAAGCATTTGAAAAACTGCCTGCGGCATCTTATTTAGCGTATCCAAATGTAGGAGGAAAATGGGTAAATTCAGGGTAAGAAAAAAAAAGAAAAGAGAAGAATAATGGATTACTAATTATATATATAGCAAAGAAGACGCGCTAATTACAAGATAATTCCAATCATAGAGGGAAAAATAAATGCCCCTATGTTTCACAGTTGATGAGATTGTACTTAATATTATTTAACGAGGAAAGGAAAAACGATCCAATCCCTCTAATTGAGCAGCATTGTTACTAGAAGGCAGCCAGCTTCTAGGAAATGAGAAAGTGCTTAAAATTCTAAAGCACTTCAACTATACTTGAAATGTTTTCTTCTCTCGACATCTTGCAACTCAGATTGGATGACGCTGACGCCGTAAGCTGCAAATCCTACTCTCTAGTTTTCAAAATAAATAATCATCTCAAGCTAAAATTGGATCTGGTCCATATTTTAGCAGAGGAAGAGGATCAACTCTGCACATAGGAAAAGAAAAGTTAACCAAGACTTCTGGAAAACCTACAAATATTAACATCCTTCTAGAAACATGCGACGTTTTGTTAAGGGTAAATTCTATGGAACATGCAATCCCAAGCATGTAAACTCGTATCTGTGAAGTGCATACAAGTCCATTCTAATTCTAACCACTTGTTAATCGAAAATCTCATTAGACAGGTCAGATGGCAGCAACACAAAGCCAACAGTACTTAAAGGTTACATACAAAGTCATTCACAGGTTTAATAATGATTAAAGGTCCACGCCATCTCCGCAAGGCAGTACTGGATTATTCCAATTTATTCTTTTTAAGTAAAATGGGGAAAATTTAGAGCTTATGCAGCTGTATTGCAAAGCACCACAAGACAGAAAATGAAGTAGTTCATTTCTCAACCTAGGAGATACAAAATTAGTTATCATGCATAGCAGGAAATCCTCAAACTCATTCTTGTTATAGATAAAAGGTTCCTAGCAACTACTCCACCTGCACAATGAAAACCAGGTTGTCAACTGCAATGTATGGCCCCTACAGAATGCACCTTTCAATATCATGGATTTATTGTAAAACCAGTGATCGAATTTGTGAAAAGAGGCTAGACATTGAGAAAGCATTGCTGACTGAAACCATGTCTTTTGACCCCCCCTTCCCCCCCCCCCCCCCCCAAAAAAAAAAAAAAAAAACAGAAAAAGCACTGACCTAAGGCACCACAAAAGTTGTCTAATTACTGGAGCATTCTAAACCTACTTCTGTACTTCATCAGTCTACAACTACTCAAATTACTAAATAACAAAATTTATCGGTCATTTGCCCAATGGGTACTATAACTAATATAATGCGATAAATTGAAACATAAAAAAATGTATTGCACACTTACCTCTGTCTAACTCTCAGTATTCCAGTACCTATTTGCATTGGAATTCCCATGATGATGCACTCGCTAACTCCCTCAATCTTGTCCACTCTCCCGTTAACAGCAGCACCGAAAAGGTGATCAGCTGTCTTCTCAAATGAAGCCAGCATCAATACACTCTTGTCCATTTTCTGGATTCCAAATCTTGTGATGCCAAGAACTTCTCCCTGATACAACAATAATGTAAATGCAGTCATATATTGTCCTGAAAATTTTATGTCCATAAAACCAAAGGTCCATATATTATCTAAATTTTCATTATAGAATAGAAAAACAGAAAAGAATAACTAAAGTTTTGTCCTTGGTCTCCAACGCAATGAATGTGAGCAGAAAACCAACCCTGAATGTCATAACATCTGCCAGAAGCATCATATGGCGTATGTCGATGCTCATTCCATGACTGGCCATAGTTTGTGCTATCTCATCGATTATGCATGTTCTTGCAGCTTCAATTCCCAATATCTGCTCCATTTCCATGACATGGTTACTAAACGTCTTCCGTCCATTAATTCCTTCAATGCCCATAACTGCTCGGAGCCCCATGCTGAAAATATGTGCAAGACATTTCTAATGATTAGAAAGATTAAATTGGGGAAAGGATGAAAAATGTTATAATTTTATAACAACAATATACATCACACAAGCAAGATTGACTCGTTAAATTCCAGTTTTCTGCTGTTGTCTCCTTCAATGCTCTTTCAATTTGCTACTGGAATTTAATTGTTCCATTCTTAGCTCAAATTCTAAACATCTCTATTGCAATATCAACCATTGAAGCCAGAATAGCATTCTGCTCCCAAGTTGATACATCATCAAATTCAAGTTCTACATCCAAAGCCTCAATTGAACTCAAGGTAATTATACTTTAAGTACTCCACATCAAGCATCTCTGTTATAGTCTTTTTCTCCTAATCAGAGAAATCCAGTTTTCTTTCTTCTGGATTTGTTTCGATTCCCCGGTTGCTTTTCCTAGTCTTCAGCAACAGGTGTTTGTTTGCACGTGGGTAGTTTTTATTTTTTAAACATCTAATTTTCCAGCATTTCCCTTACCCAGGAGTGGGTGATGAACAAAAGTGACATCAATTAAGTTGTATAACGAAAGAAATACAAAAATTTAGACACAATTGCCAAAATAAGTTATAGCATACTTTGTCCAAATTGTACTATTTTATGGCATGCATATTTCAGATTTAAGGCACATTCAAAACCACTTGAAAGAGACAAGCAGCTACAGCTACAACAGAATGAAATTACTGAAATCTATCAAAAGATAAACTAACCCTTCTACAAGCAAGTGGTACAGCTTTTCTTTCTGATCTTTCTGCTTGTCATTCTTCTTCTCAGCAATAACAGCACGTTCAACAGTTTTTATGCCCTACCAGAAGGACATCAAAATAAGCATGTGGGTTCTCTTAAAATCTCCAACCACAAAGATAATCTCAACGCTCACCTTCACCACAACTAGAGGAAGCACATTTTTAAGAGAATGAAGATCGAAATGAATTTTGCTTCTATCACCAGGAGGAACAACTTGTAGTTTTCTAACATCCAAAACCTTCACATGCTGCAGAATAACACAACAGAAGATGTTAAGAATCCAGAGTGTCAGTGTCATGACCATCAATAGGAAATCTGACCTGCTCCTTTAGTTTAATTTTCGGAGTTTGCAGAATTGATTCTTTCACAGTATTTGCATCTATATACAACTGTGCATCTTGGATTCTTTCCATGTCAAGGGTGATAACAACTGATGCTAATCTCGAAGTCATTACAATCTTGATGCTCTTAGCAACCTGCAGACAAGAAGATAGTCAACTATGGAAAAAGTCCCAACAATAGGAGAGCAAATAGACAATGGAAGTTTAGGCCTAATGTGATATATGAGAGCATATATGGAAAAAGAATCCAACAAGAAAAGTTGAAGAACTCAAGATACCCATAAATATACAGTAATATGTCTAAGGCTATAAGAGGAACAAATTAAGTGAAAGATTACAAAAAATATCTTGAACGGACTATTTCTTACCTGCCCTAAAATGGTTTTCTCAATTCGACCTTTTACCATTCGTGCTATGTTCACGTTATTACCAAATTCAAGTTCTGCAGTAATTATGGGAGTGCTAATCTTTTTGGCTGCATTTATGATTTCTTTGATACGAGGAACTCCTTGTGTAATATCTAAAAAAAAGTTGAGGAATCACCCTGAAAAACCTTTTGAGGCTTCAAAGCAATAGTAATCAATAACTGGGCATTCAAGTTAAAGTGATCAATGAACAAGGATACTCATGCTTGCAACTCCAGCAAAGTGGAATGTCTTGAGTGTCATCTGTGTCCCAGGTTCACCAATACTCTGAGCTCCCATAGCTCCGATAGCAGTTCCAGCTTCAATTACTTTAGAGCGATATTTTGATATGCAAGTTCCAACAAAAACCTATGGTATCACAAACGAAAGAGTATAATTCGAGGCAGCTGCATTTTGTAATCATGTACAAACAAGGAAAACATTTTAAGAAAGCCATGTATGAGCAATTAGATATGAGAAGAATGCATGAGATCAACCAAAGGTATGGATACAAGTCCATAAAGAATCATGATTCCCTTTAGAAAAGGAAAAAAAAGGTTCTCATTCCATAACTATTATTTAATAAGTGAACTACAATATTAGAAATTGCCATTTGGATTTTTGAAGGGCAATCCAGGAATGAAATGTCAATAAATTGATTTTGGGAACCTCCTCCCCAACCCCCATCCTCTCTTAAGTATGATGGGTTGTAGATTTGCACGGACAAAATATATTCACAATCATTACTCTATCTATAGTATTTTATTATGTGTTTTTTGTGTGTGCGTGTATCCACTCATACATACAAATGTGCACATTCTTCTATGACATGAGGAGACCAAAGCAACTGACAACAGGTATATATATGATTGTATGAAGCAACTATCTACACAAAACACAATGGCAATAGCTACCTCTAACTGCCTGTCTGTGATACCAGACATTTTATGGATAACTTTATCAAGTATCTCATTTTTCTGTGCACAATTTCCAACCAGACCCATCACTCTTTTTAATTCATTAGTCTGCCTTTCAAGGAACCCTTTCAGAGATTTTTTGAATGCTTGCGAGCAAATTCCAGAAGGATCATGTTTATCTAGCTGCTCTTCCACCATCCGTGGAATATCATCAGCAGATAAGTATTTCTGTTCTATTGGAGGACAGGTAGCCTGTATGGACATCAAACATCTTGTCAAGTTCATCCAACCCACCAATTACAAAATTTACAAAACGTGCTGAGAGGGAAAGAACTCCAGACCTTTACTTTCATTAACAATCTTTCAAAATTCAAAGGAAATCCATCTTTTCCCTCCATATATGCAGGATCCATACCATCATCTCCATATATGAATTGAACTATACATCCACTTGCATTGCGAACAGTGTTATCATAATGAACACTCAAGTCCTCCAATGATTTCATCAGTCTACGAGACATGTACCCTGTCTCAGCTGTTTTTACCTGCAACATTAACAAAAATAATTATTTAAGCCGAAGTATACCTCTCTTACGCTCGATGAGACTTTCATCCAACATTATTGGTACATCAATATCAGTAACAGTATGTATTACAATGATCCATGATCCATAACACATTTCAGCATGCCCCAAGATGCTTCTTGAATATAACTTAAAATTGGCATCGGAAACTAGGTATGATGCAGAAAGAAACAAAGCAAAAAGTTGCTGCAGATTACTGCTTTCAACTAATATCAATGTTAAGATAAACCTTCTTAACAAGCTCAACAAATGCCAAAAGCAAAGACGGATATGATAAATTTAAAACAATAATTATAACAATTCAGGCTATGTCCAAAACTAATATTGCCTCAATAATAGATTAGTCTAGTAGTCCACTAGTCAAAAAAATCTCTCTATCCTAATTTATAGGCCCACACTCAATTGCAGATTTTTCAGTAATTGGTTTTAAAATGCATTACTCTAGGTCTAAGCTGTATCTGTATAAAACTTTACATTTACAATAAAGAAATTGCAAGTGATTATCTACTTTAAGAAGTGCAGTGGACCACAATTCTGGGAAGTGGACTAGAAATTGGGGTTAGAGGAAGCAAAACAGAACATTAAGCATAACTAGCTAATAACCATATGAACAGAGTAAAATCAGTCTGCTAATGAAACAGAACAGCTACTTTAAGGGACAAGAAAAAGTGAAAAGATAGCATTCATACAGCTGTATCCACAAGACCTTCTCGCCCACCCATTGTGTGAAAGAAAAACTCTGTAGCTGTCAAACCACTATAGAATGAATTTGCAACAAAGCCTTTAGCCTGCAAAAGATAACGAAGTCATATGACCATAACTTCATAAAGTTTCATCAAACCCATCTATACTGTTTAGTGAGGAGATGCAAGACAAGACAATTCCATAAAATACCAAGATTTTGTCAAGTTTCTATATCTTCTCATTGGATGATATGCAAGAAATGATATTTTGCACACTTCTGATATGCAAAATTTTAGGTTTTGGACACTTATGCAAGAAATGCAAAATTTTATAAATTTGCATCAGAGACAAAAATATCTCTTTGCCACTATAATCTGGTATCATAGTTTGCTCAACCTAGATAAAGACAAATTCTTTCAAAGTGTAAATCATTTATAATCTTTACCTTAAATGTGAGGAACTGATATAAATTACTCGAGCAATAACCCCTTTGAGTGAAACTAAGTTGATCAATATAACAAATACATAACATTTTGGACAGATTTCAGGCATAAAAAGATTTATAAATTATATTCCATCTTATATGCATATAAAGTTGACACTAAAGCTATTCCAAATAAATATATCAAACCTTTTAATACCACTCATGAGTCAATAGATCAAGTACTCTCTGACAAGCTTAAATAAAATCATTTTCCCTTTTCTTTTTAACATAGATCTAAAGAAGCATAAAATTCACTTACGGCAGGGGTTTTGGATCCTCTGTGAAAATGAGGCAGGCTACGATCTATGAATCCATTAGGAGCACGACGACCCCCAACTGACTGCTGACCAACGCATGCAATCATTTGACTTATATTTATAGCAGAACCCTTCGAACCACACTGTGACATTATCAATGGACTGTTTCTCCAATGTAATTCTTTCATGCATACCTGTTTCAGAGCAAGTCCACATGCAATCAACAAAACAGTTTTCAAGTAATTATTATTCTAAAGCCATATGCATGGCTCAAAGTACATGGCACATGATTAAAGACTAAGGAAATGCAAGTAACCCTTCTAGCAGTGACACGTTCAAATAGAGAGCGACAAAATCAAGCCCCCAATCCTTACCTTCCCTGTTTTGTCCCGAATTTTATTTAATATGTCACTTATATTAGCTTCTAGCGTTTGAGCAGCATCACAACCAGGTTTAAGCTGTAGTTTTCCTTCATTGAACATCTGTATCTCTTCATCACATTTTTTATAATCTCCTGCGATTGTTACTGCTTTCTCATCATTCAAACGTTTTCCAGGTTGGACATCATCAATTCCAATTGAAAAACCATGATTCCCTATCCATCGAGCACTGCATAGAAGCATATGAGAAGAATATATTTGAACAGCAGAATAAAGGGAAGACAAAGTTAAATAAGACTGGAATAATTGGAAAGTGGAAAGAGATCCCTATTGACCGATATAAACAATATGAAATCCATGATATAATAAATTTGACTAAGATTCTAGAGAAAAATTTTCTGGAAAGCATGGCAAGATCGCAAATTTGCCTCAAGAAAAACTGAAGAATTGCAATAGCATGGGGCCAGTCAACAAATCAAATTGTTCACACATGAATTTAGAAAACAATGACAGCTGATATTTAGCAATCAAAATCTTGAATTTAAAAGGTTACCTCAACTTAGCTAGCCGATTCATGCAGGTAGCAGCTGCATGTGCACCGTAGTCTCTGAGAAGAACAGAATAAAGTCCATCCTTATTGCCATTTCCTGGATTCATTTTGTAGGATATAAGAAAACAAGAACATTAAAAGCCTAAGCAGAACATTATTATTCTTTTTTCCACATAAGAATACTCCAGAATGTTAAAAAATAATAATAATAAAGTCGATGGATGGAAAACTTCAAAAACAATAATTAACGCCATACAATAACTATTAGGACTTCAAACTATTACATACAACCCATAAATTTTTTTGCTAGACACCACTCTATCATGTTTCAGCATGTATTCATGCAAGAGTTTAAGAAAGTGTGGACTTTGTAATCTAATAAAAACCCATAACATGAAGGGCTGATAGAAAATAATCCTAAAGCAATAAGTTTAAAACCTAAATTAGCGCCTTTAAGAGCCATCCAAGAGTGTCATCTTGCAATGATGTCAAGTTGTAAACTCAATGATTATGTTAATTTTGCATCTACATAAGTGTTTGGCCTTAAGTTCTATACTAAGAATGGTGCTATAGCCAATGAGACTCATTTCAAGAATTATCAAAAAAAGAGGAAGAGAGCAGCTATAAAATATACAAGGTACATACCGCAGACCAGAAAACAGTAGCACAAACTAAAAAATAAATAAGAACTAACTCCTCCACTTCCTATGGGCAACTAAGAGTGCCTGTGTCTGACAGGCTATCTTTCCCTCATCATTCAAAAGTGAAGAGAAAAGCAATTACAGTAAACAAAAAATTTTAACAATAGTGAGTATTGGCTTAGAAAGTGCAAAGTCCTAAACAAAGATATGCTTTAGACCCAAAATTATGATACAAACTTTGTAACAAGAATTGTATTCTCTTCATTTAGCACGCAGTTTGGGTGTAAGTTTTTATTGGGTAATCCTTTCATCAAATTACCAAGCAACGTAAGATGTCCCACGATGAAATGCTAGATGCAGCTGGTATCTCTCAAGTCTAATCATAATTACACTAGTCTACAAAATGTTATACCAATGCATTCTCAATGGAAAACCTACAAATAAAAAATCATATTTGGCAATAACAAAATAAAAGAACATAGGATTAATGACTGAAAGCACTTCATTTAGACGTAGGAAAACTAAGAAATAAAGCTAAACTCACCTAGAGTAGCCTTCCCTAATTGCCCAGATATAAGCTCACTATTGCGTATATAGACAAATCCATCATTAGGGCACATAGTTTCTACTTCTATTTCCGTATCTCCAATTGTTTTTACGATCTTCTTGGAGTAGTTTCTCTCCTTGACCGTAAGATTCAAGAAGACTCTCACACTTGCATGTGGGCGTAATAGAACACCAATCAATTGCTTACCAGTCCAAAGTTCTATTGGCTGCATCACACAATCAATTCAATAGAATGATGGAAAAGCCTGTAGGGAAAAGTACTTAAGGATATTATTGTTTACCTTAACTATTGTTGGAGTTGGCAAATCTATAAGATCCATGGCATCACCCATATAGCAACATATAAGTGAAAAGGCTGCACGATCATAGAAAGTATCCTTCCTTGTAATTAGAAAGGAAGATGTTAAGAAATCTTGAGTGGAAGCAACCAAAATTTCTCCATTTTTTGGCGTGCATAAATTATTTTGCACCTGGAAGCACACAGACGAATACATGATGTGAAAATTTTATTTAACCGAAATTTGTCGTTCTTAGGTTCCAATTTGATATGCCAACACAATGTCATCATACCATTATAAATTCTCTATGTTATCGCTCATCAGTCATCAGTTGAAAAACATTTTAAAGATATAGAGATAAATATCGGTTTAAAGCAAGTTGAGTAGAAGTTACAAAAATTAGATGCAATTGGTGAATTAGTGAATCCAAAGGCAAACCCAAGAAGTATGATATGATATAGAAGAATTTACCCCCATCAACATGATTGCCTCTGTTCGAGCCTCCTCTGTTTGTGGCACATGCATGTTCATTTCATCACCATCAAAATCAGCATTATACGGATTACAAACAGACTCATTGAATCGCAATGTTCTCCACGGCATGATTCTTGCCTGCATTCATGGCATGAGTAATATGGTCAACGAATACAACTTTGAGAAAAGGTACACCCTGCAATTTAGAACTTCCAGAACTAATAATCACCCTATGGCACATGATTGACATTCTATGCAAGCTTGGCTGTCTATTGAAAAGAACAATATCTCCATCCTCCAAATGGCGGTGAACTATAGCACCGACTTGAAGTTCATCAGCAATACGCTTTCTGTAATTACCTGTCAAGACCCTGCAGCATCAAGGCGCAATCCCACATCATTAGTAAAAGAAGCAATTTTCAATATCAAAGTGATAATAGAAGTTATAAGATGCAAGGATGATGAACTTTGAGGAGTTATCGGGAAATTTGACTGCCGTAGCACCAGGGTATTTGTAATAGCCATTACGAACACACTGCCTTAGCTTCTCTATATTGTGATTGGACACCCGTTCTGGATAACTCAATATCCGAGCCATATGGATTGGAATAGCCACCTGAACCATTAATTGCATCAGATGACAAATAAACCAAGATCTTAAATCCGAAATGTTTTTCTCAAGCATCAGTAAGACAAGTAACCTCAGTAATTTTCAGATTGGGATCAGGTGATATAACAGTCCGGCCAGTATATTCAACGCGCTTTCCGGATAAATTCCCCCGAAAGCGTCCCTGCTTTCCTTTCAGGCGCTGAACAAAGCCGGTCAGCGGCTTTGACGCTTGCATACTAAATGGAACACCACGAACATCGCTATTAATGTACTGTGCAACTTCAACTTGAAGCATCTCCCACCCACCCTAAAGCAAAATTTTCAACTAAGACATCACAAGTGATATTCCAGAAGAAAGAAATATCTAATAACAACCGAATTTCTCACAACTTCACAATTTACTACACAAACTCTGGTCATCAGCAATCCTATTCAGACAAGACACTTGCAATCACACCAGCTTTAGTCCTATGCAGCCTCTTTATTTATTGACCTTCGAAGTTTAGAATATCTCTCCAGGCCTTAATTACCAATAATACCCACTTAAAGGTAAAAATGTAATACCCTATCCAACACGTAAGTCTCTTGTGATTGTGGTAACATTTATTACTCTCTAACTTAGAGGGTTTTAATCATATAGGATAGTAGCCAAGCAATCTTTTTTTTCAATTTCTAGAACAGACCTCTTTGTTTGCCTTCCCAATATCACACAACATTCTGCAATAATCTTTATTTATTTATTTATTTTTACGATTTGACTTCTAGCAGTCAAAATCTATGTATCATTAGGTAAAAAAAACAACTAAAGATAAGAGCCAAGGGCCAAACCTATAAAATTAAACCAATTCAAGGCAAAGTAAAGTTACCAACCACATAAAACAAAGAGATATTAAACCAATTCAAGGCAAAGTAATAGCCAAACCACATAAATCAAAGAGCTATTCAAACAAATAGAAGGCTCAATCAAGATTGAGGCACAGAAACAAGATTTAAAAAAATGCAATTTGTCTAAAGCCGATACAATATGAAAAACTAAATAGATCACATGATCAAATAACAATCATGATGATAGCATTAAACCACTCAACAAAGAGACACTTCAATGATTAAAACTTGGGACTTCTCACTGCAAAGCCCGATAGGAGGTGGATTACACCCATTTTGTATCCCACAGCACAATGGACCTCCATATATGCATAATACATATAATAATAATAATAACATATTCAGCATTCACCTAAATTTCCACAGATAAATAATAGGTATGAGCTTTTATTTTCATACCAAACACCGGAATGCAACATTTGTTTCCACTAGTTCCTGACGAAGTCTAGCATTTGTCTCAATAATTTTTTTCAGCCTCTGAGTGATGTCATTTTCATTGCTGCAACATGCAAAGAGGAAAATTGTAAAAATAAAATATACTTCCATCACTCTGGTAGTAGAAATTACCAGAGATAAAATATAATGTCTAGTAAACAAAAAGGACAGTGCAAAGTATAAAATAGAGTAAGATATTTGCTATACAAACCTCGACCCCTCAACTATGACTGAAGGTCGGATAGCTATAGGTGGCACGGCAACATTTGTAATAATAAGCTTCTCAGGTCTATCAGAAAGATAAAGCAATTCACAATCCTGTGAACAATGAATTGCAAAATTAAGTCAAGGATGAGGAAATTTTGAAAAAAGATTAAAAGAATTCCTGTTTTCTATTTAAAATGCATGTGCCAAGATTAGTTCCAATATTTGAAACATGAAATACAACTTTGACAAACAAGGCAGAGGTTATACCACATCGGTCATCCTTTTAAAAAGAGAAAGCACCGTGACTGGGTTAAGAACATAAGTAGCAATGTTGAAGGATGCTTTGCACTCTTTTGTGTGTGAAATTGCTGATCTAAATTCTTCTAAACTGTCGTCATTAATTTTTGAACGATCATGTAAAATGCCCAACATCATCCCAGCCTTCTTCACCGTCCCTAAAACCATCATACCAAAAAGTAACAAATACTTGCTTTAATTTTATATCATACATCATAAAAGCCAAATATATAGCAACTACAGTAACCAAATTGATGCTTACATAAGTTAACATGGGAGAGCTCAAACATGCATTGAACCAGAAAAGTAGAATTAGAAATTTAGCAAATTCAAAGTATACTAACCCTTACATAGCTATTTCAGTAACCAAACATGAGCATCATTTCACTTTTGAAGATAATAAACACATAATGGCAAAAATTATACTCAAAGTCACAAGAATACTCAAAGTCACAAGAATATAGAAGAATCCAAACCATTTACAAGTCCACATTTCCGGCACTTCACAGCTTTACCACCAGCCATTGCAGTACACTTCTTCACAATACTTTTCATTATTTCGACCTTCTTTAATGCTTCAATCTTCGAATTTCTCATTCTTTTTAGAAAATTTCGGCATAGTTTCTCGTCCAGAAGTATTCGTGAACAAGACTGTAAACAAAATGTCATAACAATCGAGTCACCACCTTATTTACCTTATTTAAATAGATTAAATCACTAGGTGAGAATTTAGGTCAGATTTATTACCTTACAAATGCACTTTAAAATATCCAAAATTGTACTTAAATATCCAACATTATAAACAGGAAGGGCAAGAGGTAAGTATCCATAATGGCCAGGACAATCTACGAACTTTGCACCGCAGGTTGCACAGTCAGGACTGCTTTTATTTGCAGGACCCTAAACCCCATAAAGCAAAAACTACATTAGAATTAGAACCTTTACATATATATATATATATATACTATATATATATGTATGTATATATATATATATAATACATTACAGAAGTGAGATTTTATGTACCATTCGAGGATCCAATAAGCCGCCCACTATGGCGCGATTATTAGCATCATAGTAAGCGTCACCATATATCTGAACTTCGGCAGCTTTGGCAATCTCTGAATCTGATAACATAGAGAATTTGATGCTTTTTCTGCATACATAACAACAGTAACAACATTAAAAATTTTAAAATAAAAATAACAATGAAATTCAAACGAAACAAACAATGAAATTAAGAATTTAAAAATTGATTATTCCATACATCTTTCGTGGCCCAACATCTTCGATGTAAGGCCTCTTTGTAAATAAGATATCCTGTGATTGTTTCTGCATCTTCTTCAATTAAAAAAACGCATGAATTTTCTGGGGATTAAAAGAGCGAAGAGAAGGGGTTTAGGGGGAGGGAAGGGAGGGTTTTAGGCTAATTTCTGGGAAGAGTGGAAGAGGAACTGTATAAGTAACGGGCCACCGCCATTCACTAGCAATTTTCTGTTTTGGGGAGCTTTTTGTAAATTGAATTTGAAACCGTTGTGGGAATTTTGGGTTGGGCTATGATAGTAAAGTGATAATAAATAGAACCCAAAGGCGGTGGAAGTTACGGTTTCTTATTTATGAGCCTAGTCATGGGCCTTCAGTTTACAGCTTTGGGTCTAAAGACTTTTGGCCCCGGTAAATCAGCCCGTTATTTATTAATTACCCGCGAACCCGAAAAGCCCTAAGAATTTTTTCCAATTGAACGATAAACTCATAAACCCTAGGGATTTCATTTGTCCGAATATCCCTATCCCTGATGAAGACGGTAACGGGCAAAATCCTCTCTTCAACTCCGATTTCCGTCTCTAAAGCAGCCAGAACCATCGCAAAATTCGCCGCTACAGACAATGGAGCGTCGCTGGCGATCAGCGCATACCTTCGACGAGCCTCCGCTGGATTCAACGAGCTTAAACAGTTGCACAAGGAGCTTCAGAGATCGTCGAAATCAGATCGCAAGGACAAGAAGTCCAAGTCTGAGGCCACAGTTGAAGGTGCTGGTGAGTCGAGTCTAGAACCGAGTGTATTTAACTTGACTCGTGGAGGTGTGGAACTGACTCAGGAGGCGAGTCAAGGGTACAGTGAGGGAAAGAAGCACAAGAATAAGAAGAAGAAAGAGAATGGAGAGGTTGGTAAGTATGGGAGTGGAGAAGGCAAAATCGTACTTGAAGATGGAGAGAGCAGGAGGAACAAGGAGAAGAATGAAGTTGGCAACTTTGTGGAAGATGTGGACAGAACTGTAATTGACGAACATGGTGAGAGAAAGAAACACAAGAAGAAGAAGGAGAAAAGTGGCAAAAAGACTGAAACTTTTCAGGAAAATGGAGTGAATATTCAAGAGGGTAAAATGATAAATGGAGAACAAAGAGAAAGAGAGAAGAAGAAAAGGAAGAGTACAGAGATGGAGGGAACTGAAAATAATTCTTCTGAGCCACGGAAGAAGAAGAAGAAGAAGATTAAAAACGAAGGGGATGATTGATTGATTGATTTGAGACAGTTTGGCAAATCATTTTTTGTTGTTGTTTTCCATGACAGCTTGAAGGAGGGCTTAGGTTTGGAGGCAATCCCTAGTGCCGCGGTTAGAATTCGTAATCATTTTCACTGATGTTGAGGAAATATGTTTTTGTTTCTAATTTATAATGAATGAAATCTGTTGATGGTTAATTATTTCATATTTGGTGCTAATTCTCCTTTCTTTATATCACGCTAAAGATGCATATGCATGATTATTAACATAGTAGTAGCTAGTGTGATGCATGCTTCATAGTAGGTGCTATACTCACATGATCATAGTATTAAGATGGTGTATCAGGAAGAACAATTTTTGGTGCTTGCAGATTGCAAATTTGAAATTACCGATGGCCTTTTATTGTGTTTAGGCATGTTGGAACCTTATTGTTTTTTGTTGGATGTGTTAATGGAGTTCCAAATGCTAATAGTTATGAACTTTAGCAGTCTAAAAGATGGGAACTGAAATATACTCTTTAACCAACCATAATGCTGCTTTAGTTATTGATGATTATCTTTGCAATTTCAAAGTCCAGTTATGCATAACACTTGTATTTATGGAATGCATTTTCAGTTTTGTCCATTTATATTATCCTCCAGCAGGGTTGAGTTTTATTCTAGACTTTCTCCATAATATTGTTTATCTAGTTATTGGGGTGTGACCATTGCAGTGAGTTGCCATAGTATCGGCACATTGAGTTCAAGGTCTAGCAGGCTATTCTGAAACTCAGGGGCATGTATGATTTTTAAGGCAACAATCTCTCATATATTATTCATTTAGATAATGAATGGTTTCCTAGTTTCTCCAACTTATGAGGTAGATTGTTAGGTTTATGAAGGGATTTTGCAAACTAAAATACAGAATTATAACAAAAAGAGAAAAGGAAAATCCTTCTGAGTGATGTTGCCTCTATTTTCCATTGACTTTTAGTGTCAGATCATGTTAAGCTCCCAGAAGTTCCCAGCATACTCCCACAGTCCTATGCATATATCTAACTTTCAATCTATTTTGTTGATCTCCAAGTGAGAAAAATATGTATGAGATAGATCATGTTGATCTGGCCAACAAGGTCTGTGACTGTTTCTCATATTGGAAACCAGCTTTCTTGGAGTCATCTGCTGACCAAACAAATATGCCATGAAGTTTGCCCTGATGCTTTAGCCTGCGACATGCCTCAAAGAACCCATTTTTAGGAGACAAGCCTCCGCTGCCATCAGTACCAAAGCTTACCAAGACCTTACCACCTCTATAGTTGAAACTCTGTTCATCAAAGTATTTCAGAAATTCAGAAATAGTTGTACCCTTATCATAGGTGTAAAACTGGAAGTTGACATAGTCTATGAGGTGTCCGTATTTCCTCCACAAGGCCAAGTAATGTGGTTGCACACTATCATCATTATAGGGTGCTATTGATGCAAATGACACCACCCCATTTTGTTTTAGGTAGAACAGAAGCCGTCCAATGCACTCAGCAAATGTGTCAGGATCTGCATGGAAGTGTTCATAGTCGATATCTATTCCATCCAAATGATACTTCATTGATATCTCTGTTATGGAATGAATAGCGTTTCTAACCCAGGAATTGATTGTTTCAGGGCTGAACTTCACATGCTTATCTTTTATTGTATCCCCTCCCAGACTCATAGCTACCTTGACATTTGGATGATGTGCTTTGATAGAGGATATATGAGAAGGGCTGAGGTTTTCTGTATCCCAGTAAACCCTGAAATTGCCGTTGGTGGGGGAAGGAGGGGAAGAAGAGGTTGTGTAGTCAATAGCGAAGGAGAGGATGAAGTGAAAATCTACTTCTGAATTGACGGGTACATCTGAAAACTTTACACCCTTTTCCTCAGCTCCAATATATTCTCTGAAGAGTTTTGAGTTAGCTGCTACTGCGAGGTTTGAGGAAAATAGAGCAATGAAAGTTTGAAGAATAAGAGGAAAAACAAGCATAAATGAATTCATGGCTGTTGTTGGTAAGTTTGAATAGGAGGTTCCAAAGAAAAGAGGTATTTATAAAGAACAATGTGTTTTTGTCTAGAAACAAGATACTTGTTCTTGTGTAGATGTCTGGTTTCAGTAGAAAGCATAATTACTGTGCATATCTTTATGCAAATGCCTGCATTTTACCTAGATCACTATCTGATTTGTTTATATGGGAAAAG
Organism: Corchorus capsularis; assembly: GCA_001974805.1. Taxonomy (NCBI): domain Eukaryota; kingdom Viridiplantae; phylum Streptophyta; class Magnoliopsida; order Malvales; family Malvaceae; genus Corchorus; species Corchorus capsularis. Next base: position 10,192 of record AWWV01012394.1, on the reverse strand, counting down.
ATGCCATAGCCCTTTTGGCCTTGGTTCTCATCGATTAGCCGACTGTTTTAATAGGCACTTTGTAACAATAATCATTGACCATATCTTGTTCTGAATCACTGTCACAGATTTTTGTCATTCAGGTTTATTTTTGTTTGATATATGAAACATGTGGAGTGTTCTGTTTTTGGCTTTACTTCATAGTTTAGTAGTATTTCTAAGTAAACAGGGGTTGGCTAATTTCTAGAACTGAACAGTGAAAGATACAAGGTAGGAACTGGGCAGCGTTGCCTCCAGGACGGCAATGGAGCAACTACCAAGGTGGCAAGGAAGTCTAAACGGTAAAGATGGCCTTTTTTGGGTATCGACAATACAACATAGACCGGTTTAGTCAAAGGACCTCTGTGAATACCGCTCGGTTTGAAAACATTTTAGTATCTAAAGTCTAAACTTTCAATAAACCGAGGAATTGTTGAGTCCAGTGGAAGGAATTCGCTGTTTCGCTGTTATCTTAAACGAAGTAGTCTCTGATTCGCGAAAAAAGTGTTGAAATAGGTGCCGGAAGGAATCCTTTGCTGATAAATCTCAACAAGATGTTTTTACTCTTTGAAGTCTTGAAAACATAGTCAAGGCCGAGAGTGAATCTATGCTTAGTTCGAAGCTGACTCATGTTTCATTCGGCTAATAGGAGCAAGAAAAAAAACATGTGGCATATTATTAATGATCAATGTCATATTAAAATTTTATCCGAAAATGCCATTAAAGTAGATATAATATTTGGTTTATAATTCATAATAATGCATTAAAATCAGATTTAAGTGATTGTTAAAAACTATGCTTTCTTCTTGGCATTATTATGTACCAAAACTATACAAAAGCAGCATTAAAACAAACAAAATGGAATCAACACAGTTCGATTGAAATTATTCACAAATGAAATAAAAATCAAAGCCCAATTTTGGTGTGTATATATATATAGAAGTAAAAGCTACGGAACTAGGAAAAATATGGGCCAATGGTAACCCAAATCTGTTCAAAATGGACTGTAGAGAAGCCCAAAATGGGGCCTGTCTGTCAGTCTCTGTAGTCTGAAACTGACTACCAGTGGTCCCTTTGGACCCGTTCTGGGTTGTATTAATTGAAGTATCAAGTAGTAGTAATAATAACTTGGAAACAAACAAGAGAAAAAAAACAGGAATTTCATTAATCTCGTTTTGGAAAAACCCTCAACTCCAATTACAGGATCAAGAAGTAATTATTGAATAAAAATACATTGATTTACGTCAAAATGCAAAAAGAATGGCTCAAGAAAGCAAAAAATCATCAAAGAAATTCCCTCTGGTTTGGACTCAAATTAATAATCAACACTTGGGAAGATCTGCTGGTGGTGGAAGCAGCTTCTGATTAGGAAGCTTTCCATCTAATACAATCCAAGCCATCTTCAAACCCCAACTTGTATGCACCTCTAAGTGACAATGCATGAACCATACCCCTGAAAAAATCATGTTCATCAATCAAAGCTATAATTTGCAAACAAATAGAATTTGGAAGAAGTCCAATTTTGTGTTTTTTACTTCTATTTTAATGCACTAATTTCACTTACCTGGATTGTCTGCTAGAAATCGAATTGCGACCCATCCTCCTGAGGGCACACCCACAGTGTTCCTTTCAACAGGGTCAACCAAATTGAAGTTTTTAGGGTCATTAATAGGATCAAAATTCCCAAAACCTTGGCCAACAACAAAGAAATTGAAGCCATGAAGATGAAGAGGGTGGCTTTCAGCTCCAAGTATGCTTGTGTCTTGCATGATTAGTTCCACACTTGTGTTAAATGGAAGAACTACCAGCTTTGTTCCATTGCTGACCATAGTGTTATTAGGTGGATTGCCTGTATAATTAAACGGAATTAAAGGATCAATTGGAAAATCAGGAGTGTAAACACCCTTTGATTGACCAAAGAAATGAGCCTGAAGCAATGCTGTAGTTGGCATTGCAAAAGAAACATTATTGACAGAAGCTGCAAACATAGTTCCATTAGGTCCCTGGCATGTCTGGTTCTTCGGACATGGGTTAGTTCCAAGACCAACTGTAAACAAAAACTGCTTATCAACCTTCTGGGGCACATTTGCAGGGAACTGTGGACTAGCCAAGCTACGAAGTTTGTTCGCGTAATTAGTAGCGAAAGAAGTGTCATTTAGAGCAGGTAAATTTGGTTTAAACAGAGGAATTTTCTTCTTCTTCTTCATTGAAATGCTTCTAACATTGGGTGGTAATTCATATTCCAAAATGGCAGCAACAGTTGAATTGTCAAAAGTGCCTTGGCCTGTCACATAAGGTCTAGCAGTCATGAAAAATGTGGCATTTGGGTATGTTGGTTTGGCCTTAAGAAGCAAATTTGTGGTTTGGCCCGGGGCGATAAGGATGGTGTCAGTCTCAAAAGGTTTAACATAAACAGCATCAACTTCAACCACTTTAAGGGTATGATTAGCAATGCTGAAGAAAAGTTCATCGTTGAGAGCTGCATTAATTAACCGAAGGAGGTATGTCTTGCCAGGCTTCACCTTCAACTTGAATGTATCTGTTTCAAAAAAAGCCAGTATATAGTTTTTTTCAGGCATTGAAATAAATGATCTATAAGATTATGTAATCCATGGTGACGACATCACATTATAACAATTTTGAATACCTTTGGCAGAGCAGTTATATAATGGTCCTGGAAGTCCATTTAGGGTGTAAGCATCAGACACATTTGGGCCTCCACCTGTCTGAAGAGCTTGCTTAATAATTGCCTCAGTATCACTATTGAACCACTCTCCTGCATATTTAATGTTATAATTAGTCTTATGTTTGCAAAACAAGTCACATTTAATAATTTACAAACTAATCGAAAATTCATAATTGTTTACCAAAGATGATGGGAACTTCCTTGTAAGGTTTGGCAAATGGGTATTTTGCTCCAAGCTTAGGAAGAATGATTATTGGACCATATAGAGTTGATCTCAACCATGATATATGAGCATGCCAAAAGAGGGTGCCCCTTTGGCCTACAATGGTGTAGTTATAGACATAACTTTGGCCAGTTTGAATAGGGCATTGAGTCACATATGCCGGTCCATCAGCCCACCCAGATCGAAGCTGTCGAATTCCATGCCTAAAATCAAAGAATTCAAGTGGTAAGCGACTTGTTCCAGCTTAAGCAGTTCTCAAATTCGAGACCTTGCGTACGCAACTGCCCCTTTTGGTAAACTCACCCACCAAAATAAGGTGCGCACCGCGTATCAGATCCAGATTAGTCAGAGCAAAGCTCTGGATACAAGAATTCAGATCATGGCAACTGGTTTTTTTAACATATTGATGTAATTTCTGGTAAAAGGGTTCATGATCATACCAATGAATAGAGATGTTGTTAGGCACATGGTTAACCACTTTAATCAGAAGTTGATCACCTTCCCTTGCTACAATGCGCGGACCGGGAAATTGTCCATTTACTGACACAATGCTCTTGGTGTGGCACAGACGGGTAACATTTTGCAGTTTAATCTACAAATCATAATTCAACAGAAATAAATGTAGATATCAGATATAAGAAATATAAAGTCAGTAGGAACAATAAATCTTCATAATTGCTGCTATGCTATAGTATTAGCCTGAATTTATGAGGGATCGTCATAGTGACGCATACATTAAACTTGTAATGCCTGGTGATTCCAAGTACAGGCTCAGGATAGAGACAGAAGATCATAAATGACGACAGAAATGCCCCCAAAAGTGCTGTTGATGATGGACGAAGAGAAGAAACACCCATTTTTTTTTTTCTGTTTGTTTTTTTCTTTTAATCTGATAGACAAATCTGGAGAATCTGTAAATAGTAAAACACCTTGAGTGGGTGCATATTTCATATCAAAGCTAGTGGGGTAGCATATATATAATGCTATGAGCAAAGGTGTTTGGTTGATTAGAAAGTATAGTTTAACCAGTAATTTGAAGATTATAAATAAATAATTAAACTTGATTACTTCTTCAATATAGCTACATTGAAATGACCAGTTGTTAGAACAACTTTAGAGTGGTGTCAAAGATAATCAACTTCATTGACCTCCTTTCCATTCAAGTCAAACTTTGTTCTATCTTTCTGAAAAATTTATTAAAATTCCTCTACTTGCTGCTATATGTACATGTGATGTGATTTTTAGAGTTACTTACTCCCCTGCTTTTCTCTTGCTGTTAGTAAAAGTTACTTTTCCATTTTCAGAACCAAGTTGAAGTTAAATTCTGCTGCTATATATAAGGTTTTATAGTAACCTGGTAGGTTAATCAAATCATTATGGCTGCCAATTTGGTGAAAATTACCTATAATAACCAACTTTTCAATATCAGAAAAGCAACTTGTGATATTTTTAGGCAAAACAAACAGTAAAAATGAGTTCAGATATTCATAATCATAGATTCAGCTTCATCAGGGTGTTAATGGAAACTAAATTAAGAATATATATAGAGTAATAATTTTCAACTGTCAATGGTGTTGACATGTATGGTTTTCTAGATACCCTTTTGCTTGTTTATAAAGCAAATGATGGGGATTGGGGATTGAAGTTTCCTGTCAAATTAAAGAGTCAATTTAGAGTTAGATGTGTATGTGTAGTTTGTTCTTCCATTTTCCATGAAGAAAACAGGTCGACATGGATGAACAGTAAGTAACCCAAATTGACGCAATTTTGGCTCAAGCAAACAAACCAACAACAAAAGCTTATTTGTAAAGGGATATAATAAAAACCCAAAGATATATAGCTAGCTTGATTAGAATGCAGGAAATGGGAATGTCAATCGTTTTATTGACATGGACTATGTACATTGCTGTTGCACCAACCATAATATATATTTTATATCCATAAAATTATTCAAACATTCAAGTTGCAAATGTGATTTAGATAGGAATTAATCTTCTACTACAGCACTTTTCCTTTTGGTTCACCTCTTTAAGTTGTTCAGAAGGGTAAATTCTTGTCTATCTAAATTTAGTAAAAATGTTGGTTTTTGAGTTTTAACATTTGCTCTCAGCCCCCCAAGATCCATTTGTATTAAGACTCTGACTAATTCAAGATCGAGTCGCGAGCCGCTCCTTGATCGGCTGGTTCATACATGTGTCAATGCCAGATCAGGCCTTTTTCTTCTTTCTTCATTAATTTAACCTTCTCCTCTTCCTTTTAATGGAAGTCAGATTATCTCAAATTTTTTAGTGCAACTACCAAAAAGTTGAAGGCATTAGATTAAAAAAGCCATCCCCTGTTTATTTTTCCTCTGTTGAGATTATAAAGGAATGTTGGAAGATTTGGTTGCGTGATACATTTGAATAAACTATAACTCCTCAAGGAAGATTGTCTGTTTTTTGTTCACTTTAATCCCTACCATATTATAATATAATAAAGCTTTTTAAGGAATCCGTTTTAGACTTCTAATCCGTTTAAAGCAAATAGGAGTATAAGTAAAAGTTAGGGAAACGGAAACCCCGTTCATTTCCTAGGACATGCAAATCAAGCAGGGAATATGAACTTTTTCAGTATGTCAAGAAAAGAACAAATAATAAGTTTAACCCATGATTATAAAAAGCACAGGGAGAAATCTGAAGAAAACCTGATGAAAACTTAAAGTCTTGTGACTTGTCTTTAAGCTTTGGAAGAAAGAACAAATGGAAATAAAGAATGGCAGAGGGTTGTTGATGATCTTAGCCTGTTGCTTAGTTTTACTTGCTTTAGTTGCAGCAGGTGAAAATCTCCCACAGAACAAGAAGGTACTTAAATCACAATTTTTCATATGTAATTTCTTTCTATTTATAGTTCAATATATAAATTACATAGTTACTATATTTGGGTATTTGAATATATGTTATGTTCAAATTAACAGGAAAATTGCAGCTATGCAGTCACAATACAAACATCATGTATAAAGGGAGCCGAGACATCAGATTATGTAAGCCTGAGATTTGGTGACACAGAATCTACCGACATTGTAATTCAGCATCTGAATTCCAAGCATGTAAGGGAATTGGATCCCTTGCAGCCTCTTGTTCTTGATGACATTCCCAGAAAACCATTCCAAGCTTGCGTGGTAGACGAATTCCAAGTTACAGGGGAATGTGTGGAATCACCAATTTGCTATCTGTATCTTAAGTTATCAGGAAATGATGATTGGCGACCGGGATTTGCACAGATTGAAGCATTGGGTTTGGGAAAGTCTCATTTCAGCTCAAGGTATTTCTATTTCCGAAGATATCTGCCTAGGAACGTTTGGCATGGTTCTAATTTGTGTGATAATAAAGAGGTTACTCCTTTTGGAATCAAGCAAAAAAGGAAGGTCTTTGCCAAGAAATCAAGGCCATAAATCAGTTTGTTGTTATCACTATTAATTAATCATGTACATATACATAGAATTCAGGTCATATATATATATAAACTTTGTTTTTCAAATATGGAATAATATGTAATGTTAATTTGATAACTATACTATATACATTACACAATTACAATACTTAATTACACCAATGTCCCAACTATTATTTATTTGTCCCCTGTGTGAGACATATACTATATGGTCAGGAAATTGATATATGATTGTTCGTTCACGCAAACACCCACATCTCTCACTATTCATCAAACGTCAAAATTTTCAGATTTTAAGATTGATGGATATGGAAAGCGAATTGAAATTAGTTTAATTAAGAGAAAATTAGTTTAATTAAGAGAAAAAAGAATGAGGGTAATCATATTTTTTTTTGGTATCCCATCCGGTATTCAGGGTTACACCCTGACTAATCCGGATCTGACCCGCGTCGCGCACCTGGTTATGGTGGGTGAGTCTCCCAACAGGGGCAGTTGCTTACGCAAGGTCTCGAACCCGAGACCTGCTTAAGCTGGAATAAGCCGCTTACCACTTGATCCAACCCCTTGTTGGTAATACCGGTAATCATATTATTATGAATTTTTCCGGCTTACCGGCTTTCTTAGTCTTCTGATCTAATTATTCATTACTTAACTAATCAGAATTAAAACACTAATTAAGTACTACTAGTATATCTGACAAATAAGGAGAGTACTAATTAATTAAGTTGATGAAAATGCCCACATCCACAATTAAACTTTTGATTGAGACTAAAAGAATTCAATAATTCAATCTTTCAAAGGATTTAAAACCTTTTATATATTAATAACTGTTTTGTACTTGAAAAAAATCCTTGATCACATGCCCAAAAAGCAGGGGAACCTCTGTTATATTCATTAATGACTTACAATTATTATTATCATGCGTCTTTCCTTTTCCTTGATAATCTACTCTACGGATTAAAATGGCTCAAGTTTTCTTGTAAAAGAAAAGAGAACAAAGATCTTTTCCATTCAATTAAACTGTCAGAAACATAATCAAAGGAGGGTTACTATTCAATTTCCGAAAAGCAAAAAAAGGAAAAGAAAGCTGTTCTCGAAGCAGTATAACGAACTCCATTAAACCCAAAAAAAAAGAACAAAAAAGAGAGAGAGACGTTTTTGGTTTTTGGGGTTTCCCCATTTTCTGAACCCTGCCTTGCCCTGAAAGTCAGACTCAGGCAGCTGCCATTGCCCACTAGAGACCAAGTTAAGTTGTAGTTGAAGTAGAAAACTAGTACTACTACATTTGTTTTTTTTTCCTTTTCCTTTTCCCTTAACTTAACGAACTGGTTTTATCATTAACCAATCAACTCATCAGAAACTGTGAACATTGTAAAACAGGGAAAAAGAAGTGATCATCGATGATGATAACTTCGATGTGTTCCATCATAGTCATTTTTTTAATTTTTATTGATAGTGAAGTTTTTTTTTTTAGTCTGTTTTCTTGTTTCCTTGAATTTTGGGGCATTATTAATAATCAACGGATATATATGGGAATGCTTAGTTTAGTTATAAGTTACTTTTGAGAGGATCTTGGCTAAGGCATGCAGCACCTGTTTTGTCAAAACTTAAAATCACTGCCACTTTTATTAGTTGAAAATAATAATACTACCTTGCATTCCGTTTTCAAAAAAGCATTAAGAAAGAACAAGTTATTAATAGTGTCTTCAGATGGATTCTTCAAAAAAGAAAATAAAAAATCCTTTTAGATAGTAAATCTGAAAAGTTAATTAACACCCTAGTATGTGTTTTTTTAGATGGATTTGTATTCTCACTTTTGTTAAAAGGTATACGAATGAACATTTTCTTTTAATATTTACAAGTTAACTTTGTTCGAGTCGAGTTGATCCACATTGGGGGTAAAGACGCTCTCCCAAATCATAATTTTCTCCATTCAGAAGACTCGAACCCGAGATCTTATTTAAGAAAACAAGTATCAGACTACTTGAATCAACCACTTTTTTGGTATATACAAATGAACAATTTACACTGCAACTATTGCAACTACATATAATTATTAGTAATGGATTTTTTATGGTCGAAATCATTTTTTTTTTCGGCACCAATGGTCGAAATATTAATTAGGAAGGTATATATAACTATATACTATTGTAAAGCAACATTACGTCATGTAATTAATATTGGTGAAATAATAAATGGGTAATGGGTCATTTTACAAAAGGCGAGATATTTTTACCCTTACCATGCATTTAGTGAAAATTTTACAGTAAAGGTAAATTTCAACAAGTGTACGGACATGCATTGATGTATCTCAGAGTAGTCAAATCAGATTCAGATGATTAACTAATCACTATTACCATCTCATTTAGCGTGGTCCAATCACTTTTAACCACTTGGATCCCCTGCCTTTTCCTTTGTTGATCTCCTTGCCTTCTTTTTTTCCTATTTTCCTTTTTGATGATACCCACAAGACTTTTTTTCCTCTTTTCCATGCATTTCCATTTTCCATTGCCTATATATATAAGCAAAAAAAAAAAAAATGAACGAAAATAAAAATTTTATTTTGTAGGATATGAATTACTATGATATAGTAGTAGTATGTAATTAGAAACAAACATATAGTAGTAGATTACTAGATTATATTATTTTTAGTAAGGAAAAAAAAAAGCAAAAGTAAAATGATGGGAAAATCAGTAGCAATAAATGGAATAGTGATGGTCGATTTACATATTCAGTGGCTAGTGGCTACTATAGTTAATTTCCGAAGATTTCCATATCTTTCCATGTACTAGAAATAAAAAGAAAACGCATCATCACTCTTATGGAATTCATTTTGAAAGTACTGTATACAAATTACTTTACAAAACTATTTTTCAAAATGAAAATTGAACCTCAAAAACTAGAAAAATTTCATCTCTTAAATCATTCAGTAGTGGAAAAAAAAAAAGAGTTAGTTAATTTCATTGTGGTAAAAATGTACCCAAAAATAGTTATCAAAATATGAATTTAAAAATGATACTACTATATAGTCTATATGTATATACAAACTACTAAAATGGAAGTATTTATTGTGGTATGTGGGAGGTGGTTTTTTCCTAGGTTTTTGATTGGTTTGAAATCTAAAAATCCATACTTGTTCATGCATGTATATACCATTATACTGTATACATATGTAGCATGCATATATATAGTTGGAAACATATATGCTACTATAAAGTTAGAATTAATGGCAACTGAAAATGAGACAGCGACCCAAGCCCTAAGACCCCATTGCTGATGCCTTTGATGACGATCATATTCTTCCATTTTGAGATAAAAGGCCCACCCCCTCTTCTCTTTTTTATTTAATGCCCCATGCATGCCATATGCTACATGCCATTATTATGGAGTTATAGCTAATTTAATACCATGTCACTTTCTTCTTCGCTTGATCATCTTCTTCCTTCATCTTCATCTTCATCTTCTCGATCCCGAAACCAACGGGGACGGGGGGAAGGCCGGGGCCTGTCTCCTGTTTTCCGTTTACGGTCGGTAATGAAAATTAAAATTACCTATAGGATAAAGTCTGGACCATGCTTATGTATATATAATATATGGTCATTTGCATTGCCATATATATAATATATCCATGGACCATACTATGTAGCTGACAAAATGAACAGTTTGGATTAATTTTGAAATATGAAACATAGACATGTTATAGTAATAATTTTATAAAAATAATAATTAATAAGGACTTACATAAAACCCTCTCCCTTTGAGAAACATTTAATAAAAGTGTACCCTCTTTCAACAAGAAGTTGATAAACATTCATAAAGATGGGATATCTACCACA
>AWWV01012393.1:0-16260 GCA_001974805.1 Corchorus capsularis | reverse complement strand
GACTTTCGGGACGACTATATATATATATATATATATATATATATATATTATATGCAAAGGGAAACTTGGCCGGAAAAAGCAGACAACTGTTCTCCTTTGATGCAGAATATTAGCCGCCTGCTCGCTGCATGTGTACAATGGGGCGCCAGCGCCATTAATCCTAATTCCTTTGCCTTTTGAGCTCAACTTACTTGCTGCCTGCTTTTTGCCTATATTCAACTTAAATTACTCCAGACAAATGACTCAAATGCATACATATATAAATATACACAATACAATTAATTTTCATGTACATTGTAACTTTTTTTTTTTGGTAATTTGATTATTCTAATTTAATTTATTATAATTTACAAATAAGATGCAACTTATTTAAGATTTACTTACAACATGTTTTCATGATGAACCAGTACAAAGATCTGAAGCTAGCTACTTAACAAATTGTACGATCTTATCAGTAAATTAAAGAAGGAGAAAAGTTTAGAATATTTTCAAAATCACACATGCATATATATATATATATGTATATATATATATATTTGGTAAATAGATTTGACACAAAAGTGTGTGTGTGTGTGTTACATGTTGAAATGACTAAATTCTGTTTCAACTTTCAAGACCATAACATCATGTTTTCGCTAACAGTAACCTTTAATTTTCATCATATAATATATATATATATATATATTCATTCATATATGAAAACTGTATAGCTTATACTTCAATTAATACCGTATAATTTGAGTTACTAGAATATATTAAAATAGTTAAATTGTCTAAGCGGGTTTAGAAATTATATATCTTAAAATTTTCGAATTCAAATATTGAAATGAAACAGAGATCATATCTCTCATTATTGTATGATCCAAATATATCACCCTTACAAGGAGAAAACCCTAAATTTGAAACAATGGTGAGTGGCCCCAGCGAGCAACCTTTTTACACAGTGTCACACGTTCATGGATCATGGTTTTTTTTTTTTTTTTTATAAAGTCTTAAAAGTTTTTTTCTAAAAGAATTATAAAAATATATTTTTATTTATAAGGTTGTAGAAAGAGAAAGGGAAAAGAATAATGGAGGGGACAGAGAGAAAATGTAGTGGCAGGGGACACAAGGAGGCGTCCAATCAATATCCAGGCATTCATGCATGACGAAAGCAATCTAAATTGCCCGTATTTTTTCTTTTTCATACTAGCTACTATAATGTAAAATAAAAAAAACTAATTTAATGTGACATCAGTCCATGGTTTTTTGTCCTTATTTATTCGACAAAAATTTACTTCTCTTCTGTATTTCGGAATGGTACTGATATGTGACTACACACATCTAGCCTTAGCACCTTATTTTGGAATCCTTTGTTTTCTCTATTGTTTTATTTGTGTATCTTCATACCCTTCGCTTTCTCTTCCTTTTTTTTTCCCCTTTCATTTATGGTTAATTTATGTGGAGGATATATATTGAAAAATGATAAGATAAGATAAGATAAGATAAGGTTTTTTTTATACCTACTATTACTTGATTTTTTCAAATATTCTTAACAATATTATTAATTAATAACCTATAAATATATAACACCTGAACCATTGTCTCAATGGTAGGTTCAAGTCCCAGGTATGTAGACTTTATATACAACCTAAGTATATATATATATATGGGTTTTGTGTCCACGCGTGGACATTATTCATGGTATTAGTGGTTTGTTTGTGAACTTTTATTGGATATTTAAATGTACAAAGAGATATTTGATTGTAATAATATTTCTGAATATTATATTCTTAAAAATTAAACCACAAATAGATTTAGAAAGTTTTCACCACTTAAATTTTTTCTTTTTTTTATTAAAGATTTAACAACAATATAGTACTTTAAAATTAATTAAGTTTGTTTAATCTAGGGTACTTGGATGGACACACATGTTGGGGAAATAATTTGAAACGATAGATGAAATTAATCCAGAGTACTGATTAGATGGAAAACACACATGTTTGGGAAATAATTTGAAACTATAGATTAAAGTACGTACGTGAGAGTTTACTCACTTACCCACTTTCTCAACTCTTGAGACCCACTTGTCTTTTCCGTTTGAATTGTTTGTCATATTTTTTCCCCATAACAGGCAGAATGCGCTGGTACTATTTATTTAATATAGCATACAAAATTGTTCTTTAAACCAAACTCCATATTCATGACATATTTAATGTGAGAGGTTCACAATATTTTTTATTTATAATAGGGATTTGTTATAAGTATTAAATATTTATTGTAAAAGAATATAGCACTCAAACTTTTTTTATTTTAAATTTGTACGTCTCCAAACAACTGAATATAATAATATATTATTGTATCTAAACACCTAATTAAATACCCTTTACATGTGTTACTTTAGGATGTGTTTAGTACACGTTTCACCACCGTCTTGGGTCCAAACGAAGTTTAAGTATAAACTTCGTTTCAATAGCTGCTCTAATAATCTCATCTATACAGTACATAATTTAATCTGTACAGTTGCTAAACAGTGTCAACCACACCGCTCTACTAAACGCAATCTTAGTGTATTTATTTAGTACGTGTAATAAGTTCTGAAATGGCTTCTGATGGATCGAGTTTTTGATGCATGGAGGATATATATCTCTTGGAAGAAAGAATGGTGGTTCATATATGAACGGCTGAGATTGAATGGGGGCATAAAAGCAATGCGAAAAGCAAAAAGAGACAGGGCCAATAGCAATATATATGGGACGTTTTCTGCATATATGCATTAATGGGTTTGTCCAGGGCTTACGTTTCCAGTACAGTTTAAAACTAATATAGATAGAGATATAAGAGAGTTGGGAGCCATGTTAAATTCCTGTTTATTGAAAAAGAGTTGAGAGTTAAGAGAGATGCATGAGACCCCTACCTATATGAACAAGAACCGTTACAGGTAACAAACAGCTAAACACGGTTGGAAAGTGGTCTCGGAGCTAATCAATGGCGCTAGAGATGCTATATATTATTGTCAGCCTCTCTCCGATCTACCATATATGTTGAAACAATCAAAACAGTTTTTCAAAATGCTCAAAAACTAATGAAAAATGATTCCAAATATAAAGCCGTAAATATAATAACAGTTGTATATTAGTTAGAGCAGTAGTAATAAATCACAAATGACAAGACCTTTCTGCCTTTTCAAGGGCCTGGTTTTCATTTTTCATGATCAAATCGTGGTGCTATATAGTACTATACTTTTTGGGTAAGTAAAAGTAAGAAATTAGTACTCCAAATCATAATGATGATGGATGATGAATGAATATATATGAATTATGATGATTATAAAAAGACAGAGACAAGATCTTTTATGGAATGTCAAATGGTCTTTTCTTTTCTAGTATTTAGATTTAAATAGCTGAAATCTTTCGTTACATTCAATTCAAACACCAAAACCGGCCAAACCCTTATTTCTTTTCTTTAAATTTCTCACTAACTGTACATATAACTTTCCTTTTAATTTCATGAAAAGCAAGAAAAATGAAGAAATATTGAGAGCTAGGTCGGGCATGCATATATATTGATATATATGTTTATATATGGTCCAAAAAGCTGAGAAAACCTACCTACCTACATGCAAGAGATCAGTATATATATTATTGATGATGATGGGTATCGGGTATTTGGTGGAGAAAATTCAAGACTGGGGGGCTCCTTCCCTTTTATCAGTTTTATGACCTCTGCTATTATATAATGTGATTAAGACATATCACATACCTAGTTTTCCATTACTCTTTAACTTTTAGCTACTTTATATTATAGTTTTTTTCCCCTTCCGAAAGAATGTATTGCATTTTGTGGGAGCTTTATTAATAAAGGAGAGCTAGATGTATATTCTGGTGACATCATTTTATTAAAGGGAATACCCCACTTGTAAGATATATATATATATATATATATATATATATGGATGAATATATATATATATATATATCATATATAGCATGTCTTTATATACGGATATAGAAAGAGAGAGAGACCCCACTTTGCAATAGCAAAAATAAATCACGAGTGTATTAACTATGGTGTCCTTTTTTTTTTTTGGCCAAAACAAGGTATGGTGTCCCTAAATACAGCTATGTATATTTCTTGAAAATTTTCTTGTATATATATGTGTAGTAATAAAAACAAAACCAAAGTCAATTAATATACATAAAAATAAAGAAAGATTACACATACTAAATAATTACACCTAAGAATATACTCCCTCTGTCTCATGATATAAGTCCTTTTTGGTCAACAAACACCAAATTTTGACCAATTATTTATAAAAAAATATGTAAAATTTAATTTTAAAAAAATATGTGTTGAAAAATTTGTAATTCAAAGTTTATAAGTGTTATTTTTAAAATTTATTTTAGTTTATATTTTTTTATATACAATGGTCAAAGTTTGTTGTTGGTTGACCAAAAAAGGACTTATATTATAGGATAGAGGGAGTAGTATTATAGTACAAATATAATTGGAGATGGTTGAATCCACACTATTGTATAACTTCATATACCTCATTGCATTTAAGTCAAAAGTTCAACCCCTTATATATATATATATATACATATATATATTGCATGTGTATTTGAAAAAAAAATGGTTTAGTTATAATTTACTTCATTTTTTTTTGCCAAAATAATTTATACTTCATTTAGAAAAGAAAATAATGAGGGATTAGCAATCATTAATTAAGAAAGGGTAACAATAATCATTGCGCAATAAATGAGGAATTATAGCAATCATTACTTAGGGCTAGTATTTTACTTTTCTTTTCTTTTTTTAAACGAAATTAAGGGATAGTATATACTTTCTCTTCTTTTAGATTTTTTAAATGTGTATATTAAAGAAAATCTATAGATTCAAATCAACACCCATACCCATCTAGTTAGTTAGCCATTCTATTTTAAATATGTAGATTTAAAGGTTCATACGATGCCTACTCTCTGATAGACTCCAATATTCATCAACTACAGCCCAAAAGTAAAAAAGTTAAAATAGCCATTCAATGTGCAGAAATCTATAAGAAAAAGAAAAGTCCACTTTTCTTCTTTGAAATTTATTCTTCATAATCCATCACTAGAAGAAAGCTATATGCTATACCGCCGTATCTAGAAATGTAAAGGTACATGCATATAACAAACAATTTACTCCCTATTCGACATCTTCTTCCGCGTTTCACCTCTTACTTTTCTTTTCGTCGAACATGATTTTTCATTTTGATAAAAGTTACCATTATTATTATTAAAGCTTCCCAAAATAAAAGGATTTTTTCCCTAAGAAAAATAAAAGTCAAAATATATATATTAATTAATAGTTGTTTGTACCAAAATGGGATTTTTTTTCGCAAGACAAGATTCTACTCTTACGCTCATGCATTTACCCTCTAATGTATGTATAATGACAATAATGTTGTGTGTGCATTAATGCTTGGTGGGCTGAAGTAGCTCATGCTCATGTATGCAATTGACAGAGATATGTAAATATATTTACTAGCTCTTGTCTCCGACCAAAACCATTTACTACTACAATTTTTCTCCCAACACGCTTAGGTAGTGCCTACTTCACCATCCCAATAAGTAAATGTTAAAAAGAAAAAAAATTGTGGAAAAAAAAACTTTAAGAGTAAGATAGGTTATCTCATCTCCAAGTCAAGACAAACCATCAATCTTTTGGGATTTATCTATCCATTGACTTTTCTTCTATGAATTTTTCAGAGTTACAGATTCCAAGTCTTTATAATTTTGGTCAATCGTATAAGGTGGATCCTAATATATTACTACTCCATATAAAAAGTGATATCGACATAATTGATCATTCAAGTTTCCCCTCATTCATTCACTATACCACCTTTGCCTTTTAGATTCTCTCTTTCTCTCTCTCTCTCAGGTTGATGAGCTTGGCATTGTGCAAAAATATTAGTATACTACTGAAAAACCAACACACACTTGAATGCCCCTCCCCAGGGAAACATCAGCATGACAACCTGCACTTGTACTTTTTTTCCACTCTAATTAACCTCCCCCTCAACCTCTCTCTTTTGCTGTCCCTCTCTCTCTCCATCCTTTTTGTCTCTCTTACTTTACTTCTCCTCTTCTTCCCTTTCCTTTTCTCCATCTATTTATACCTGTTATCTCAAACCCACAAGGCCAAAAACCAGTAGCCACTTTGCAGTTTACTATAATCATAAAAAAACATAAAAAGAGTAGTATTGAGAAGAGCTTAGCTTTGGGTTGTTGTAGTTTTTCTTTCCTTTTTTTTATATTAATTGATTATGCCTCCTTCAACTTCTTCTAGGTGGTGTCCAACACCAGAACAACTTATGATCTTAGAAGAGATGTATAGAAGTGGAGTTAGAACCCCAAATGCCACCCAAATCCAACAAATCACTTCCCACCTCTCTTTCTATGGCAAGATTGAAGGCAAGAATGTTTTTTATTGGTTCCAAAACCACAAGGCAAGAGACAGGCAAAAGCTTAGGAGAAAACTTACCAAACAACTACAACTTCAACACCAACTCTATCATCAGCACCAACTCCAACAACAACAACAAAACCTTCCAAACCATCACTTCCTTCACTACTTTGATTCTTCTGCAGCTGTTGTCTCTCCTCCTGCTGCTTTTCAACATCTTTCGTACTTTAACACATCACCCACTCTTTTTCCCCAGGTAAAAAACATTTTCATTGTTCTGTTTTTTGGTCCAATGGTTATATATATACTATTATAAAACTAACTGAAAACATTTTGGTCCAATGATTGCACCCTGGCTTAAACAAAACAAACATTTTTCATGTTTCTGAAACAATTTTTCACCAGCTTAGCTATATATCAGGAGAATATTTTCTTCCTATTTTTATATATACCTAGCCTATATTTTTCATATATGTACACGTTAAATATTAAATTTTAAGTTTATTTTTATATTTATCATGAATGATAAGAAAAAATATACTCCGACTTGTATATATGGAATGAGAACTGAAATTTATGTAGGAGTTCTTATAACGGTTTTATGCGGGAAGAGAAAAATATAGTAAACATAAATGATGAAAGATATTGTACAATATAATATAATAATATTTTACTAGAATTACAATATTTTAACCTAGCTTGCATGCAAGATATACAACCATTTTATTTTCTTTTCCACTGACAAAAAGGAAACCTAAAGTATTAATTTCCAAAGTTCAAATATCATCCACAAGTGTGCATGCATAGTGATTTGTTTTATATATATTATATAGTAGGATTTTAATTCATAAATATTACCAGTAAAATAGAAATTGTCTTATTTGCTTCTTATTATAAGCTTTTAATAAATGATTTGAAACAAATGTACGTACATACAACAATATATATGAATATATTTCAAAATGAACTTTTCATGTTTACTTAAGCTGGCCCCCATTGTTGACCCTCTCGCCCGGTGTACTATTCCGGCCAGAAAATTTCTGCATTATGCTTTTTATTAATTTATTATTATCAGTGTATTTCTTTCTGGTCCTATCTTTTCGTACTCTCTCCATTTTTTAAAGTTTAACAATTAAATTTAAGGTTTTAACCATTCTGAAAATTTTGGGGAGCAGGTAGGGCTTCATCATGATGATGCATCAGCAGCAGCAGCAAAGCAAGTGATGAACTACACGTGGAAGTTTGACATACCACCAGAAAGATCATCATCCGGAGAGAACATGGATAAGGCCATGGTGAGAACGTACGGTGGTGATTGGTTGATGATGGTTGATCTGGGTCCCTCTCTATCATCACCATGTTACAGCAGCAGCAACAGGCCACCCCTTAAAACCCTTGAACTTTTCCCAGTCACTGCCTCAAATCTCAAGGAAGAAAAAGAATGCACCAATAATAATAATATTATTAATAAGCCTAGCCATCTTTCTTGTGTTCCTCCTTCTAATCCACCCACACCGGCTAAAACCCTCCTAACCCTTCCTTAATTAAGCTTGTACCCTTTCCATAAAAAACAAAAAAAAGAAACCCAATAAAAATAACCCAAACCTCCCTGCAGCCTAGGTTAGTTAATTGTATTAACTAATAATAATAACTTGTAACTAGGTTATCTTAGGGTTTTTTTTTTTTTTTAGGTTTTATTTTTGGAAATGTGCTGTAATTTTTGTTTTTACTTTTTGGGTTTCTGCAATGTATTTGTTGTGTTATTTTAGGCATTTTAGGTAGGAATGAGAAAGATCTACATTGTCTAGGGAGTAATGGTACGTATTGCTCCCTTTCTTTTACTATTACTACTATCACTTTTTTTTTTTAACTGTTTAATCAGAAGTACTGTGTAATTTTTTCCAATTCCAAAACAGAATTTTAGGACTAGAAGAAGAATGGGTTATAATGTGCAAAAGTCCATTAATTGTTTTTTCAACTTTTGTTAAACTTGTCTTTTGTGTAGCTTAAAGCTGGCTGTCTGCTTACTATAGAGAGCAACAGCAGTACTTTGATTGGACATCTAGTCACATAGAATTCAGCTTTTTTTTCAAACTGGTCTTGGATCGTTTTGACAAGTCAATGCAATAATAAAAAAATTTATTACTACTAGTAATTTGACAATATTAATCTTATAAGCATGATCAGCCTCCTCAATCTGGACTTTTTTATTTGAACAGAAAATTTCTTGTTCTTTTTTTTTTTGCTAATTATTCTTTTTTTTTTTAAGGCAAAGATTTATAAAACAACGGAGAAAAGGGACAAAGGGAGCCTCGTTAAAACCTTCTATAGGTAAAACCCAATGGGAAAAAACCTCTAGAAGGAAAAAGAGTACTCCAGTCCCTAGATACAAGAAAAGAAGAAACAGAAACACAAAGAGACCAGTTCAAACCAGTCAACAAACAAACACCTCAAACACCGAAAAAAACAACAGGAAGAACACCCTAGAAGAAAAGCAAAACCACAGCAAACCATCGGCCCAGCAACGCAGCCACCATCCAATAGTCTCGGATCCTCATTTTGCAATCACGTCTGCTTCATGAATAGCTTCCCAAGCATAGCCAAAACACCATACCAGCACAACCCCTCCAAACAAAAGCCACACCCGACACCTAGCAATATCAAAACAAAGTCGTATCCCGCTCAACACCTTCTTTTGCCAGCTTGTCAGCATCCATGTTAGCCTCCCTAAAAATGTGAGCCACACTCACTGAAGAACATTTCTTTTGAAGCACCCCAATATGAGTAACCCACCTCCTCAACCTCCAAGGAACTTCCCCAGGACATTTCACCCAATGGACTGCATTATAAGAGTCACTTTCAATAATAAGACCATGAGAGGAGACCCATTTTGAAGCACAAAAAAAGAGAATGGCTTCCCTAATTGCACAAATCTCTGCTTCATTTGACTCTGTTATACCAATAGACTTCGAGAACTCAATCAACACTTTCCCATCTTCATCTCTTAACAAGCCACCTATACCGGCAGGACCGGGCTTTCCCCTTGCTGCCCCATCAACATTGAACTTCATAAAACCCGTAGCAGGACACTCCCAAGAAACACACCTAGGAACCCTGTATTTAACTTTAGAAACCACAACATTATTCGGGCAACAAATGAAATTCATATAGTCAGCATCAATGTTCGGCCATAGGGCTTTAGCCCACCACATTAACCTCAATTTGATGATATCAATAAGCTGTAAAGCATCAAAGTGCTTCTGATTAAATACCACCTCATTTCTATGTAACCAAATAGACCAGATAATTACATAAAATGTCATTCTCCAAATGTCAATATTACCAAGATCACCATTCATATGAAACCAAGACAAGAAAACCATACGGGGATCTTTTAGGATGACCCAACAAATATTCCACAACCGACAACATGCCATCCAAATTAACCAAGAACAAGGGCAATAGAAAAAAAGATGCTCAACAGATTCAATCTCATTTCGACAAAAAACACAACTAGAAGAATCAAAAGAGATCAAACCTCGCTTGCAAAGCTCCAATTTAACTGCCACCCGCTTCCTCAAAACCTGCCATACAAGCATCTCTACTTTTGGTGGAGCTAAACCAGCCCATACTGACTTCCAAACCTCCTGAGCTGGAGATCTAATATAAGAAAACGATTTGCAAAAAGATTTAGCAGAATAATCACCTCTGGTACTATGCTTCCAAACCAGAACATCATCAGATCCTTCCACCAACAAGATATCAAAAATAACATCAAGGAAAGACTGCCATTGCTCAAGCTCCCACCCGAAAAGATTCCTTCTTAAATGAACATTCCATTGCCACTCGTCATTACAAAAATGGCCATAGTCAGCAACTTTACCATTCTTATCAGAAGTAAGGGCAAAAATTCTTGGAAAATCATTTTTAAGCACAACACCATTAACCCACTTATCCCTCCAAAAGTCAACTTTTTTACCATCACCAACAAAAATGCACATACCATCAATAGTAAATTGAGATAGCAAGTCATTACTTCTCAACGGCTTAGATATAGCTTTCCATAATGCAGAACAATGAGACGAATTGCTTTTAGGAAGAAGACCTTCACAAATAATTCTATTATTCTGAACAACAACCCTCTGCCACAAACTCCCCTGCTCATTACCGAATCTCCATAACCATTTATTGAGAAGGGCTCTGTTTTGTAAACCAAGATCAACTATCCCTAATCCACCTTGATCCTTGTACATGCATATAGAATCCCAATCAACAAAGTGGATTTTTCTACCATTACTTGACCCAGCCCAAAGAAATCCTCTCATGATCTTATCAAGTTGGGCCTTAACAGTAGAGGGTATAGGGAAGATCGACATGAAGTAAATGGGACAACCAGCCAGCACCGAATTAATTAACACCAATCTGCCGGCCATAGAAAGATGTTTGGCCTTCCAAGTAGCTAGCTTCTTCAGAAATCTCTCCACCACAGGTTTCCACACCGAGACAGAGTTAGACCTGGAACCCAACGGCAATCCCAAATAAGAACAGGGTAGAGAACCCATCTTACATTTGACATTGTTGGTCCATTCTTGAATGGCTGAGGAATCAACATTGATGCCTATAATACTACTTTTGTAGAAATTAACCTTTAATCCAGAAGCTAGTTGAAAGCATAGAAGAACCCTTCTAACATTCTTTATTTGTTCCAACTCAGCTTTACACATAATTAAAGTATCATCAGCAAATTGCAGGTGCGAAATAGCCATAGAACCCAACTGAAACCCACTAAACAACCCCACCTCAACTTCCTTGTGAAGCAACAAACTCAAAGCCTTTCCCACAAGGTTGAAAAGAAAGGGAGACAATGGACATCCCTGTCGAAGACCTCTTGCTGTGGAAAATTGTCTACCTGCAGACCTATTAACAAGGACAGATATAGAAGGAGTTGTTACACAACTCATAATCCATCCTATCCACTTCTCCCCAAATCCCATCTTCCGCATAACGAGTTCTAAAAAGGACCAGTCAACACTGTCATACGCCTTTTCAAAGTCAACCTTAAAACAAATGCCACCCGAATTACTCTTCTTCATAGCTCCAACAATTTCATTAGCTATAAGCGAGCAATCTAAGATCTGTCTTCCATGTATGAAAGCAAATTGGGATTCACCAACAACAATAGGCAACACAAATTTCAGCCTTCTAGAAAGCACCTTAGCAAGAATTTTATAAAGGCTACTCACCAGACTAATAAGCCTGTATTGATCCAATTTGCTAGCTCCATCACATTTAGGGATCAATGTAATGAAAGAGTTATTAACATTCGCATTGAACTTGCCTTCACTGCAAAATTTAACCATAAAATCCAGCACACTACCCTTGAGCATCTCCCATTGACTTTTAATAAAGCAAAAATTGAACCCGTCCGGGCCCGGGGCCTTACTTCCATCACAATCGCAAACTGCTTGAAACACTTCTTCCTCTGTCATAGATCTTTCTAACCACGCAACATTGTCCTCACCTATTTGTTTAAAAGTACACCCAAGATCAATAACCTTTGCTGCAGTTCTTTTATTGTAAAACTTCTCAAAGAAACTCGAAATACCCTCTTTCACCTCCCCCGGATCTTCAATAATTCTGCCATCAACCTCAATTTGCCCTATATGATTTCTCCTGGCTCTATTAGAAGCCATTAAATGGAAAATTTTGGTGTTTCTATCCCCATCCGTAAGCCATTTCACCCTAGATTTTTGCTGCCAAACCCTTTCAATCATTCTGTACAATTTCCAGAGCTCTGCTTTCTTTTCAAAAATACATTTCCTAACCATCTCCACATCAATCCCCTGTTGAAGTTTTATTTCCAGCCCATGGATCTCCTCTTCAAGATCTTCAATTTTTCTAAAATCCACTTTACCACGAACATTATACCACTCTTTAATTTTTGGTTTTAAGAGTCTCACTTTATGAAAAATATCACCACAACAACTTACATCAACCCAGGCTTTAGCGATCATCTCTTTGAAACCCTCCATTTCCAGCCAATAATTAAAAAATTTGAAGGGTTTAGGTCCCCAATTCTTATTATCCACAATCAAAAGAATTGGATTATGATCAGATAAAGACTTAGGCCTCACAGTCAATTTCAAATCAGGAAAGCAAAACATAACATCAGTACTCACCAAAAAACGATCAATTCTACTGGAGGAAGGGTTCTCCCTAGTATTTCCCCACGTAAACTGAGCTCCATTCAAAGGAATATCCACAAGTTGAAGATCGTTGATAAAAGCTGAAAAAGACATCAAGCCTTGGGAGTTATAAGAAACACCCAAACGATCATCAATGGATAGGACTGCATTAAAATCACCCCCTAAGATCCACGGTAAATCAAATTGATCTTTGAGATTTTTAAGTTCATCCCACAAGACTCTCCTCCCTTGCTCCTCATTAGGCCCATAGACATTCCCGATGACACACCGAAAACCATTACTTTTGAACGAACCGACGCACAAAATATATCTATCTTCAACCACTGCAAAATCCAAAGAGAAAAAAGCCTCATCCCAAATCGAAATCAACCCACCAGCTGTACTCACAGCTGGAGCTAGACGAAACTGAAAATTATCTTTTCCCCAAAGGGACTTTATCAACCTGGAATCTCCATTGCTCAACTTTGACTCTTGAATCAACAACATATCAACTTGATTACGGCTCACCACTGATTTCACCGCCCTTTTTTTCTCTTTTCTGCCTAACCCACGAATATTCCAAGACAAGATTTTCATAGAAACATAGAACCCACAAAGACTTGGCAAGAGTAAGGAGATCAGAGATCAACGTCAAGATTAAGAAGTCTTGACACAATAGTATCTCTCCCATCTTCAAAGTTAATCCCTAGCAGAGAACTCACCTCAAAAGTATCCTCCGCCTCTTTTAGCAGTGCATCGTTCCGCCTCCTTATATCATTATCGGAAACAGAACCTTCAGAATCAATGACATCGTCTGCTTTCTTCCCTAAAATCAATTTGTTCACTCCACGCTTTACCAATTTTCTTTTTTTCCTTTCACATACTTTACACCTAGCCCTCTTAAACATGAGGCCCATGTTATTTCTCCTAAAAGTTCCAACACCACCATCACTAAAAAACCCAGGACTGGCCCTACTCAAAATTGGGCTAGTGTTTCTTGGGCTGAAATGGGCCCCTGGGTCAGACACATGTTGTTCAATCAAATTATCAGTAACAGAAACCTCAGCCGATGGAATAAAACCCCCTTCATTATTAAAAAGAACCAAATCTCTGCTAGAATAACCATTTCCAATGCAATTTAAACTATCTCCCACTATATCTTCCGCCGACAACCCTTTGTCTTCCGCCTCGATATCTTCATCACGATCTTCACTCCCTTTGACATGCCGAACATCGTCACTAGTAGTAATATTTATACCATCCCCACTTACCAATGCAACATTAATGGCCTGAGATGAAGAAAGATTGTCTTGGTTATCGCAATTCACCGTTGCCGGAAGAGGATCTTTGCTATGAGTCGCCGCCATAGGAATCGAATCCACAGTGACCGGAATTCTAAAATTGACATCCATGGTTTTACCCACGACAAGCTTTGGTACATCAGAAACACTTGAGATGAGAATCAAACACCTAGCATACCTTAAACAAACCCTGTTTAAAGTTCTGTCATCAATCTTCACAAGCTTTCCCCAGCCATTGCATAGAGCAGTAAAGAAATTTTCATGCCATAACTCTAGAGGCACTTCTTCAAGAACAACACAAACCAAGGCACACCTCTGACGCTTTTTAATCAAAGAAGAACTCCAAGGCTCAACAGAGGAAATAGAATTAAGATTAAGATTCTTTACCAAACAGATACATTCATCAATGAGGGAAGAATCATCAACAGTTAAAAGCAACAAAATATTGCTCAATTCTCTAATCTGCACATGAAGATTCACTTTTGAAATAGCGTTGATAGCCTGTAGAGTATTGCCTTCACCATTGATAACAACAATGATGCTTCTATCTAACCATGACATATCATCTTTAGGAATATCCACTTGTAAAAAACACATCTTCGCGATACCTCACATCACTATAGGACTCATCTGAACTGACTTCACCCTCCTCAATATCATCCAACTCCAAATGACTACCCCCAGTTTGAATGTCTTCTCTACCCGCCTCAGAAACCACCCCTGTAGCAGCCACCACAACATTTTCCTTTGAAATATTATTCCCAACATGAACATTATCAATGCAGTTATTATCTTTACCAGAATTATTTGTAACTGCAGCATGGCGTCTAAAAGAATTGCTTCTGCCTCTCCCAAAGTTCTGCTCTCTTCTCCTATGAGGACTTCTTCCTCTGGAAACAGGCTGCACTCTACTGTTATTCCTGACCAAGGATCTATTGGTTCTAACTCTGTTTTCTAATTATTCTTACTTAATAGTACATGACTAGCTACTAATAATGTGATCTCTATATATTCATAACCTACATTATTTTCCAACTTTAAAGCCTATATGTAGGCCTAAGTAATTTACTACAAATTAAATTAATTTCCTTCCAAAATGTAAAGTTATTTTTGCAGTATTGATTAAGGCTATATGTACACATTTTATATTAGGCTAAAATCTCAATTAGGGTCCTAAACTTTGCCAAAATGATCAAATAAGTGTTAAAACTATGAAAAGGTCAAATTAGTACCTGAACTTTTCGATTTGGGGCAATTCAGTCCAAAATGTTAGATTATAAGTCTGTTAAATGTAAATAATCCAAAATATTTTGGACTGAATTGACCCAAATCGAAAAGTTCAGGCACTAATTTGACCTTTTCATAGTTTGGGCACTTATTTGACCCTTTTGACAAAGTTTAAGGCCCTAATTGAGATTTTAGCCTAAATAAAAAGACATCCATATCCGTTTTAACAGTTTAGGACTATTTCTACTTGGGTCGGGTCAGCTTCTTTCTTCTTTTTTTTCCCCAGAAAAGCAAAGAATCAACTAATGAAGTGTGTGTTGGTAGCCAAACGTAAATAAATTATTCACTCAAAAAAAAAAAAAAAGTAAATAAATTAAATCAATCAGTACAATGCTGAAGGTCAGTTTACAGAACAATTCAAGTGTGGGAAGATAAATATGTATTGTATGTAAACATATACTAAAGGAAAAGGAATGGCTCTGAAACATGTATGTAATGATAAGATTTTGTACATGAAAGGAAAGGAATCCATGCCAAGTTTCATCTTTTTGCCTTGTAAATCAGCTGCACTGCTGAGAACATAGGCTCTGAATCTGAGAATTACTAGCACTAGGCAAAAAGTATGTGGTGGTCTTTCCGGTGTTCGAGCATGTTACATTAACCTGGCTGCCGAGTTGGGTGGACTGCAATAACGGAACATTTGCACACATTAATTTTCATGCATTGCCAAATATGTAAGAACAATGGCTATCAGAAACTGATTTCCAACAGAACAAAGTAAAACAATGCATTATGTTGTTCCCTTTCTTATGCCAACTCTAGTTCAATATTTGCAGCAACTGAGGGAGTTGAAGAACTAGGCACCCAATTTTCGCAAATCACGACAGATTGATATGTGTTAAAGCATAAAGAGGGGAAGTGTTGAGTTTAGTTACCGAGCAGTATGCAGGCTGTGTATTGCAGCTCCAACTTGATGTAGGGACACAAGACAAGTAATGACACCATGAACAATGATCATTTGCATCGACCCCACGAAGGAGCATGACCAGTCCAAGAGTTAAGCTGCAAAATTAGCATTGTTTTAAGTGAAAACGGTAAATTCCAACATGTTAACTATGTAA
>AWWV01012392.1:0-15043 GCA_001974805.1 Corchorus capsularis | reverse complement strand
CCCCTTGATGAAGATAGTTGGAAATGGAACTCTGCCAAGAAAAGTGAAAGCCATATTTTAGACCAGATTGAACAGTATATATTTATGGAGGGCTATAAAGCAAAACAAAACAACTTGAATCAAGAACTAACTTTTCTTGTTCTGCTTTTTCCTGATCATAGTCTTTAGTTGGGTCTGATTTCTTGTTTGCTCTGGTTTCCATTCTCAATAAATTGCCTCTTTTTGCTTCCACCGTTGGGGGCTCACAAACCTACATTTAAAAAGAAAAATTCATTAGTGCCTCTAATTTCCTCTAACATTAATGCTAAATTACCAGGATTATTTGAATTTTATCATCACACCTTTTGAAAATGTTCTCTCAGTTCTTTAGTCCAATCCCCTAGGGTTCGTATGTGGACACTCAAGTAGTCATCTTTCGGCGCCGAAGTGATGGAGAAGGGATGCCTGCAATAAAATCAAGGCCTTAATTTAGGGATGGAAACATTTTCCTGACAAATATAAGATAAGGGTAATTAATAAATTTGATAAATTACCACTCAAATTTTGATACATCTGGACACTTGACAAACAGATACATTCCACTTTTGTATTTGAACCCTGGAGGCTTGCTTAC
This sequence comes from Corchorus capsularis, assembly GCA_001974805.1. Classification (NCBI taxonomy): domain Eukaryota; kingdom Viridiplantae; phylum Streptophyta; class Magnoliopsida; order Malvales; family Malvaceae; genus Corchorus; species Corchorus capsularis. The sequence goes on along the minus strand of AWWV01012392.1, from coordinate 14,430 downwards.
ATATAGGGCTAGAACATTTCCTGTATATATTACAGCCTGAAAAAATGTCCAAAAAACAGGACAAATATGATTAATTAATATAATTAAGGAAATTAAACTAAGGAGAGTTCTAGTTTGTAGCATATATATATGTACCTTGATGACATCCACTTGATGCTTGACATCCTGGACCCTTGTAAGCACTCTTTCGCTTGCATATATTACCATTGGAACAGCGAGATACATCCATGTCTGGCACGGGAAAAGAGGGTTATAATTAGTTAATGTTCTTCAAGAATGATTCAGAATTTAACTAATGATAGAGTGCTGGACTCTTAGTTTCAGTAGCTAGAGTTCGATCCATAACAGCCTCAAGTAAAAAAAATGGTAACATACCGTTTTCAAATACCAAGCCTTCGCGAAGATGAGGAAGTAACCATGCATGATCAGTTGGATATAGACCAAAACCAGCAAATGATGTGCATACCAGAAGGCATTGAACCCGGCCAAGACGGTAAATGGCCATGGTAACTTGACAACATTTCTTCTAAAGTTATGTGTTGCAAGCGTAAACGAAAACGTCATCATAATCACCATGAATACCCCAGTAAGGCCAACAGTATTGTTTACAAGGTCCATATATGTTGGTTGCGTGTAATTCAAGGAAGGACCAAGAAACTTATCGAATTTCTCTTTCGGGGCACTAGATATTGCCGGATAGTTACAAGCAAGATGCATAAACGTATGGAGAAATGACCAAATAGCAATTGCTACTGCAATTAACTTGTGGAAGTTTATGTTGTCATCAAAAGGGATTAATTTGTGGAGAAAAGTTGATCTGAGTTTCGTAAGTGTTCTTCGACACACTGGAATGAGGATGAGAGCCATGTCAAGCTTTAGAGCCTCGGCTGAACCCTTGGCAACGCAGACACAATAGCCTGTGATTTGATACGGAGCTGATCCGATAAATTGAACGTATTTCCAAAAGAAGAGGATTAAGTTTACGATTACGAAAATTGTAACAACCCAAATTTTCTTCCAATTCTCGTTGATGAATTCAGATGTCATCGTCGTGTATTTGCTTACTGGGGTTCTATATCTCTTAGGGATCATTGCTTTTGCCAGGGTCTCTGATTTCTTGTTACTCTTACTATATTTTCCGCCATCGTCTGAGGTCACCATTCCCCTTAGTAGAACATCCAACTGCCACATCTGTTTTGAAGATAGAAAATTAACAAGAGAAATGAATTTGACTTATTAGCCTTTTTTTTTTTTTTTCTTCCGAAGTACTATGGGACTAAGGACACTTTGCCTTCTAGACTAAAATCAAGACAATTCGTCCATTGAACTTCCAAAATTCAAAACAATTTGCCCCTCTGTTAGGGTAAAATATCTTGAATTTGGGAACTTTAGTAGGCGAAATATCTTAAATTTGGAAATTCAAGGGACAAAACGTCCCGATTTGAAGTTTAGAGGGCAATGTCCTTGACGTAATAGTCGGGGGGCAGAAAAGCTAATAAACCATACTAATTTGTTCAAATTTGTTGAAATCAGAAAAAAGATGATGTTGTTTGGAGAAGAAAACTAGACCTCTATATATCCCAAGTGATCAGGATCAAGCTCTTCCATGATCAAAGCTGCATATCTTGCGGCTTGTTCTTTAAATTTCCCAAGCTTGTTTGCGCAGGCACTTGACACTAAAATCTTTTTGCATTATCAATCATGAGAAATCCAATTATGACATGGAAATAGTAAGCAAGAATACTGAAGATGAAATAAATGACAGAGTTACCCTGTTCTCACCTCCTTCACCTCTTCCTCTGACAATTTACCATCACCATCCTTGTCACACCTAGAAAAAAAAATCAATCGGGAAGAAAAAAAAACCAATTATATCTTCAGCTTGTTGAAGGGACATGGATTTGATTTCTTACATGTCAAAGAAAATTTGAAGCCTTGAATCAAGATCTTGATTAGTCATCTCTTGCCAGAATGATTGTAACTCTTCCTTGGTAATTCCATCATCTGGGTTTATTCTTCTTCGCCTTGCTAAGGCATTAAATACCCCTTCTGCAAATTCCTTGGAATCTCCCATTCCTACAAAGGAATCAAATCATTCAGCCCTGTCATTTTTTTTATATGAAAATTATTATATGTTTTAAACAAAGAAGAAATTAATTATATTCTTTTTTACCAACGCAGACACCAAATTTTTCTCTACAGAGTCTGTCATCAACAGCAAACTGGTCGAAACGCCTCTCAATTGATTTCCAAGCATCCGTTTCTTTCCCTGTCACCGTCCTGTCAAGGAAACGGAGACTCTGAAGTCCTTTCGCCGCCGACGAGGTTGTTCTTTGCACTTTAGGAATTACCGGTGGACCGCCATTGTTTCTTTTCCTTGCCGTGCTCATCAGCCTCCGAAACGACGTCAGTCTGGAAGAATTCCGATTCAACCCTGGGGAAGTACTCGTTGTCCTCGGTAATCCGGCCGAAGTACTCGTATTCCTGGAAAATCCGGCAGAAGTACTCGGATTCCGAGGTAATCCGGCCGAAGTACTCGAATTCCGAGGTAATCCTCCTGCGGAAGTACTCGAATTCCGAGGTAAACCAGAGGAAACAGTACTGGGATGCCTAGTGTAAGCGTTGGAAAGGCTTGGTTGATCGGAAAAGGGATTCCGGGAGGCATCATTTAGAGGAACATCGGCCATTTTGTCAATCTCGATGCTTTCCAACATCCATTTCCGGGAACCGTCGTTGCTTGCATCACCAGCCAGATTGGTGGATCGATCCTTCATGATTAGATATCTCTGTTCTTCTTCTTGCTCTGTTTCTTCACCCTGTTAATGTGAATTCATGCGAGAATCCAACAGAAACACTATGGTGAAGAAACAGATAGAAGGAAAAGGGAAATGATGATGAGAAGAAAAGGAAACGATCGAACATGAGTTGAAGTAGGGAAAGGGAGATATTTAAGATTCCATCATTCGGTTAGTTATTTTTCGTTAAATTTTTTTGTCTGAAAATAGGATTCATTAAGAGCCTGTCAAAGCCAAGCCACCCTTCGATAATCATAGAAAAAAAAAAAGCTGAAAATTAGAAATTTGTACTTATATATAGTAGTTGTTGTGTTGGCTGGCAAAATTGGGAAAGTATTTACAAATTGTCATTTGTCAAACTAATTATGGGAAAGGGGGAAAAGAATAAAGGACCTTCGTTTCAACTTTCAAGTACGTAGAATATATGGTCAATGACTCAAATCAAATGTACCATTCTTTTTCAATATTTGATACTTATCATCAATTATTATAAGTTGATGAGTTGACACGTTGCATCACTTTTTATCTTTTGTGAAATTTTTTGTTTTGCCGTATCATAATTTTTATTTGAAGCATATTATGATTTATCAAATCAAATTATATATAACATGACCATCAGATATTTGGCCTGATAGTAGAGTAGTGGATTTTTAGTTTTAGTCTACTTAGACCATGAGGTCTTGGATTCAACTCTCACGGAATGTGAATTTAGTTTGTAATTTATTTATTTGTGTATTTTCTCACGGAATGTGAGTTTAGTTTGTAGTTTATTTATTTGTGTATTTGATTTGTAGGTACTAGGTAGTTTATTTGATTTATGTATTTCAATTTGTAAATAGGGAAAGGCAATATATTTGCACATTTTCTAGCTACGAGACTTTTCCTTCCGACATTTATAATCTCTAATTATTTACCATCTTCATTTTTGCATTAACTTAACTTCTCGCATTGCATCAATCATTGTACTCAATTTCTATGCATTGATTTATATATTTCCAATTTAGATTATCATTTACATCATGAGTTATGTTATGATAATAAATAATATATAATAATACCATTATTGATATTTTTAACTTTTTTTTTTTATAAATGTTCAGTATATTTAATAGTTAATATCGATTAGTTCAAATTTGAGTCTCGTCGAATCTTGATAAAAAAGGTTATTTCAATATTTTTTCTTTTAATTCATAAGATTCGAACATAAAATAAGATTTTTTTTTTTTTAACTCCCAAAAAATAAGATTCGAACACACAATATACCTCTTGATAAATTAGGATTACATTTTTTCTTTAAGAAAGATAAATTAGGATTATAAAGAAATAAAAATATATAGAAATGATGCTTCATTTTGTAGTAATTCAGGTGAAGCCGGCCTGGGAGTGGTAATTAGGGACCATGCAGGTGGGATTATTGTTTGTGGGTCAAGGCGCTTGAGTTTTATTGTTGACTCATTGTATGCAGAGGTTCATGTGATACTATTTGGGTTTGAATTAGCCCTTAAATATGGTATTGAAGAGTGTGTTTTTGAGCGTGACTCCCTCTTAACAGTAAGTGAGATAAATAAGTAAGAGTTAGTTTTTTTGGGAAGGGGGTATTTTGATTGATGAAATTAGAGATTTGACTACCTTAATTGATTGTTGTTCGTTTAGATTTGTTAATAGCGAAACTAATGTTTTAGCACATAATTTAGCTCACGGATGTGCGGTGCGGGACTTGTTCTCTTGGCGTTTGTAATCTCTGAATTATTTAATGATGAAGTTATCTATTTGATTAAAAAAAATTAGGTGCATTGTTTATTTTAAAAAATATATAATTTTTATTATTTTAGAAAAAAAAAATTGTATTATACTATGACAATATAACGGACCGTTAGCGGTTAAACTACCAGCTTTCCCTGTTTGAAACTGGACTTTCATCCACGTTCATCTATGAAACTCCAAAATAACGAACCTTTAAAAAGAAAAAGGAAAAGAGAAATGAAACGAAGAGACAAAACGACGACGAAGAGTCTAATAGTGACTAAAGAGGGACAGATCCAACGGCCGGAAACTTCCTAAATGATTGGGCGCCCTCGTCTGGGCTTTCTTTCTCTCTTTTCTCTTTGGCACCAAACCAACTCAACTCACTGAGTCGACTCGACTCGACTCGAGTCACCTCCTTTCTCTCTCTCTCTCTCTCTCTCACCAAACCCTTTAGTTTCCCTTTCCACTCTCTTCTCTATCTTTCTCTCTTTCCTCTCCTCTACCTCAGCGCCTCTTCCCTTCCCCTCTGCCCTTTTTCGTCTTTTCTCCTCAAATTTCCATCCGACGGCTCCCATCCTTCCACGTCATCACCGTCTTCTTCAACCCCCCCTTTCTCCTTCCTCCCTCCTATCTCTTTCCTATTTTATTTAACTCCCTCTTTAGTTAGGGTTCCCTTTATTTAACCGAATTCTCATAAATTTTTTCCTCCTGTATTTGTTGTTCGACAAGGAAAAGAAGAAGAAGAAGAAGAAATCTTATAATCTTCATTCCCTCGGCTCTGTCAATTTCGCCGCAGATATTCTTCCTTTTCTTCGAATGAGGTATTTTTTCTTCTTCTCAAGAAGATTTTGGTTATTCAATTTGATTTCATTCTGATTTATTTGATGGTACTTGGTTTTTATTATGTTTGCGACGAATTCGAATCCCAGAATTTGAGAATTTTGTTCCTGTTTATTTGTTTTTGTTAGGGTTTTGATGAATTGGCCCTATTCGGGAACCGTGAAAATAATTTTTTGAACAATTTGGTAGGATTGGGGGATTAGATTTTTTTGTTGTTCGTTGGGTGTTTCTTATGTCATGATGGCGATTGAGAAGAATAACTTCAAAGTTTCACGGTTTGATTCGGAGTTTTCGCCTGGTAGTAGAGAGACGACTGTGTCTAGTGATGAGGATGAGCTTCAGCATCGAAGCTCCGCTGTTGATTCTGATGATTCTGATGAGTTTGATGATGCTGATTCCGGGGCAGGTTCTGATGACTTTGATTTATTGGAATTGGGTGAGACTGGGGCTGAATTTTGCCAAGTTGGGAGCTTGACTTGCTCTGTTCCATTTGAGTTATTTGATCTTTCTGGATTGGAAGATATTTTGTCTCTTGATGTGTGGAATGACTGTTTGAGTGATGAAGAGAGGTTTAGTCTTACTAAGTTTTTGCCTGATATGGATGAGGACACATATATGCGGACTCTGAATGACCTTCTTAAGGGTAATAATTTTCATTTTGGGAGTCCTATTAATAAGTTGTTTGATATGTTAAAAGGAGGGTTGTGTGACCCTAGGGTTGCACTTTATCGTGAGGGTTTGAATTTCTTTCAGAAGCGGCAGCATTACCATAATTTGAGGAAGCATCAGAATAATATGGTTGTTAATCTTTGTCAAATAAGGGATTCCTGGCTTAATTGTAGGGGGTACGGTATTGAGGAGCGGCTTCGTGTTTTGAATATTATGAGAAGTCAAAAGAGTTTGATGTATGATAAAATGGAAGATGATGATTCTGATTCTTTTGAAAGAGAGGATGTCGGTGATGGGTTGTGGAGCAAAAGGGTTAAGGACCGGAAAGCTATGCAGAAAATGGGGCGCAACTCTGGCTATGGGGTCAATGCAAATTCAGACTTTATTGCACGAGGGCAGCCGATGGCTTTGGAACCGGCAAAATATGGGAAGCAGAATCCCAAAGGTATACTGAAGACTGGTGGGTCAAAAGTACCTTCTGCAAAAGAGTTTGCCAGCCGCTTTTACCCTGGCTTGGATATGAATTCTGAGTCATATGGTTTGGCGGGAACTCTTTCTCGACAGAAATATGAGTCTGGGTTAGCACTCAGGGGAAGGGATCGGATGAGGTTAGATGAAGATGCTGAAGACCCAATGTTTGGAATGGGTATTCAACGAGACCGAAATGCTGTTCGAGATGGCATCATAAGCAAATCCAGTTCATTGAGAGCAGGGAAGAAGTATGACCTACTAAGAAGGGAGGAATTAGCTGGTGATGATAGTTTCATGGCATTGCCTCTGTCGTCAAAGAATGATTTACAGGCCTATGGTAGGAACAGGAATGTGTATCAGTTGTCAGAGGCAAAAGTATATTCTGCAAAGCCACCCCCACCCAACTTGAGAACATCCTACGATTTTCCGAAAAAGTCCAAATATGCTGAAAACCATCAGCAATTTGCCCTTGGAGATCAGATAAAGCCTGCGAAAGGCCGAACTCCACCACTGCCATTGAAAGGGAGTCGCGTTGACCTATCAGAACGGGCTGAACTGTTTTGGCAAAATAAGAACCAAGGAGAAGATTTTTCTGTGGATTCCTCAGTTAGATCTGATGACTGGAATAATAGGAGCAAGAAATGGAAGGCAGGGCGAGAGTCTCCTGATTTTAGTTTCAAATCATATAAAGCTTCCTCACCACAGATGAATGATCGGTTCTTGCATTCGGAGGGTAGAGTGAAACCATCACAGGAGAAGATCAGGGGGAACTATGTGCAAAATGGAGGACCAGTCATGGGTGCTTCAAAAGGTAGTAGAGCATTCATTAGAAATGATGAAACAGAATCTGATTCATCTGAGGCTGAGCAGTTTGATGATGATGAGGATAGCAATCCTTTTACGAGAAGCAAGTTGGCATACCGCAGTGGTGTCATAGAAGGTTCTCGGTTGTCTTCATTGAGGTCTGGACTAGATTCTAGAAAGACCAAATCTTTGAAGAAAGATACTATGGAGGATACGTGGAATCTTGATGGCCTTGCACGCTTCTCCAAAAAGAGCTTTGGGGAAAATGTTCATGTGCCAGGAGTAGAGAGCTACTATTCAAAAGCAAAACAGAAGGGTAAGATGCGTGAAAGCAGTCCCTTACATAACTCTGCTTCTAGAGTTTTGGATGAGGGTGATAGGAAACAAGTTTACAAGATGGGAAAGAATGGGCAGTTACGAGGGGAACCTGGTGACAGGTTACACATGCCCTCATCAAGGGCCTACCCTGCTGAGAAAAGGCAGAAAGGTGGAGTTGCCTATGATCAGTCTATGTCACATTCAGATTATCTGCGTAGTTATCTTGTTGATGAAGAGGATGCTTCACCAATGCCACTATCATTGGCAGGTGAGAATAATCGGGGTAGAACTGGGAAGAAAGGCCAGAGCATTGATGTATATGATGGTCGTGAAACATCTGAAGCTTCATTGTTAGGATGCAATACGGTGAAAAAGAAGAGGAAAGGGAAGGAATATGTGGCAGATATTGATAGAAGAGGTGATGATGGTAATCAGAATTCTAACCTTCAGCTGTCTGATGATTCCCCTTTATCAAAGAGAAAGGGAAAGCGGAAAGTGGAGGTTAATATGGGTACTCCAGATATGGAAGTTTCTGAGCTGCATGGTGCAGAAATGGGAGCCATAGATGTTGAGATGGAAACCAAACCACAGAAAAAAGCCCTTTACTTTGATTACCCCTACAGTTCATACTGGTTTCTCATTCTCAGTTATACATCTTCTTTCTGCAGTTCGAATGGCAATGATTACCCCACTTACAGAAGATTCCTTAGAGGTTGCCAAACCTAGAGAGGAGCAAAATGGAAACCAAGAAGGTGATATGAATGGGGTTCTTTCTCATGAAAATGCAGTTAGTAATAATTCCGACCATCCTGTGCAAACAAGTGTGCCTTCTCTTACTGTTCATGAGATTGTTAACCGTGTAACTGTGAATCCTGGAGATCCATGTATCCTTGAGACACAAGAGCCACTTCAAGATTTAATTAGGGGAGTTCTGAAAATTTTCTCATCAAGAACAGCACCTTTGGGAGCAAAAGGTTGGAAGCCACTTGTTGCCTATGAAAAGTCCACAAAAAGTTGGTCTTGGATTGGTCCGCTTACGCCTAGCTCAAATGATCAAGAGACCATTGAGGAGGTGACATCGCCTGAAGCCTGGGGTCTCGCCCACAAAATGCTTGTTAAGTTGGTTGATTCATTTGCAAATTGGCTGAAAAATGGTCAAGAGACTCTGCAACAAATAGGGAGCCTTCCCGCACCACCGCTTGAATTAATGCAGGTCAATTTAGATGAGAAAGAAAGGTTCAGAGACCTAAGAGCTCAGAAAAGCCTTAATACTATTAGCCCAAGCTCTGAGGAAGTGAGAGCTTACTTCCGAAAGGAGGAGCTTCTGCGGTATTCTATTCCTGATAGGGCCTTCTCTTACACGGCTGCTGATGGTAGAAAATCAATAGTTGCTCCCCTGAGGAGGTGTGGAGGAAAGCCAACTTCAAAGGCTCGAGACCATTTTATGCTGAAACGTGATCGGCCACCACATGTTACGATACTTTGCCTTGTGAGAGATGCTGCTGCCAGATTGCCTGGAAGTATTGGAACACGTGCTGATGTTTGTACGTTGATAAGAGACTCTCAATACATTGTTGAAGATGTTACTGATGCCCAAGTTAACCAGGTTGTTAGTGGGGCCTTGGACCGTTTGCATTATGAACGTGATCCTTGTGTACAATTTGATGGTGATAGGAAATTGTGGGTTTATTTACATAGAGAAAGAGAAGAAGAAGATTTCGAGGATGATGGTACTTCATCCACTAAAAAATGGAAGAGGCAGAAAAAGGATCCTGCAGAGCAATCTGAGCAAGGAGGTGTAACTGTGGCTTTCCATGGGACTGGGGACCAGTCAGGGTATGATTTGGGTTCTGATCTCAACGTTGAACCTTCGGGCATTGATGATGATAAAAAAATGGAGACAGAGTGTAATGATGAACAAAATGCGGAGGATAATGCTGACATCAGCCATGAGTCTGAGCAAGGTAACACTCAGCAGGGTCATCCAATGACGTGGGAGCCTCTTGACCTAAATCCTTCGCAGGAGGAGAGCAAATTGTTATGTCAAGAAAATTCCACAAATGAAGATTTTGATGATGAAACTTTTGGGAGAGAAAGAACAGTTGGACTCCTGAGTGCAAGCTTATTATGATCAATATTTCAGGTAGTTTTCCAATATTTTTATTTTTATGAAATGTTTATGGTGTTCATACTTTTGTTTGTCTGCAGTAGGCAAGTTTGTAAATCTCTTTAAGAAGATTATCCTTTAGATAGATAGTAATAGCTTTTAATTTTTTCTCACCATATACACCATGTTTATCTTTTCTATGTTGACAAAATCTCAGTAGGAAATCGTTTAAGGTCTACATAGCTTGTAGATGACCATTATAGATATATATAATGAAGGATTATCTGACGAAGGGAAACATGATCATTTTTTGCAGGTGAAGTCCACCTAGTTTAGAAGGCACCCGTTTTCATTCCGGTCCAAGGTGTTTTTGTTATACATGGGAAGGTTTAGATTGTATAGTGATGATTCTAGCACAAAATGTAGAGTAGAAAGTGATCTTCTAAGGCCCAAGAATGTCTTTAGTGCAGGTGGATACTTGATGATTCTGCATCCCATAAATATTTTTTGGTTTTGATATTTTGATAATTCCAAATATAGTTCATATGTTCATTGATCTGTTGATAAAACCTGCAATTTCGGCTTTGTAATGTGCCATTGCCATATAACTCCGATGTTGATTGACTTGAGCAGAGAATCTATATAACAGCTATTTTAACACATCCTCTTTTGTGAATCAAGTTCATTTTGTTGTATCCTTAGTTCCTTACAATGTATGATGAAGTATGAACTGCTCCGAACCATTTTCTTCTTGTGCCCTTTGTAGCTTTGCTTTTAGTCGAAGAAACTTGAATTTCTTATTTAATAAATGAAATTAAAAATTACAGTACTTTTCAATGCCCCCATTCCACTTCTGAAACTTCATTAACGTAATATATTCTCAATTCAAATTCACCTGTGGCTTATAGTTTTACTGATTAATGCATTGATTAATGGTGTACTATATATAAAAAGGAGAAAGAAAATAGAGGGAAATCTATTTGAGTATTATATTTGAGATTATACCTCCTGCAACTGCAATCCAGTGGGATTCTTTCAACAAACAATTAATGAATAATAATACAAGATAGAAGCGCGATAGGTTCATCATGTTCAGCCATACGTATTCTGATTCTGTACAAACACCCTTTCTTCTTACAACTATACTCGTTTTTTTTTAATCTTTCTTTTTTTTTTAAATCTATCTTTTTTTTGTTCTCTTCCAAATTCCCCTTTTAGTTAATAGCAGTGAGAGGAACTCTGGAGTCTCTCAGGGATTGGGCTGCTGCTTCATATGCCGCCAATATATGTTTTGCATCTCCATTGGCTAGTTTTGCATTTTTGGCTTCCCAAAACAACTTCAATAATTCCTCGAATGGAGGAGTTTTGAGTTCCTCGATGGATGACTCACTCGGAAGGTTGAATGACCTCTTCCTTGGAGTTGAACATGATGGCTCGTCCACCTAGAAACAGGGGTTAATATATTTTGTTAAAATTGTAAGCTAAAAGTGAAAAATGCAAGTGTGTTGATATTATGATGATTAGTCTAACCATGTATTCCTCCTCGAGACATTTCCCGGCATTCTCTGTAATTTCTACAATCTTGTGGTAGTGACCGCCCTTCAATTCCCTCAAATCTTCGCAGCAAGGAACAATCATGGAATTCATGTTCCCACATGCATCATGGTCGAGTTGTAACGAATCTGCCAGTATTTGGTTTGATCAGTTAGTTCAAATATGCATTTCTAATCTAATAATGTTCATTTTTATTTTTGTGTCTCTTGATACTTACGATCAACTGATGTCAAGCAACTGTTGTTTGCAGTGTCTACATTTTCAAGAGCAGTGGACACAGCAGAAGAAAATTGATCACAGAGGATCCGGTTGGCTTCCATCCCTCCCCTAATTGAAAAAAGACGAGAGGATTAGTGAATGATGATCTAGGGCTGAAAATTTTCTAAAATACATTGAGGAAGTAAGTAGCATACCTAACAATTGAATCCACAGAATCAACATTTCTCTTCTCTAGGCTGAGAAGGGATTCTTGAGCATTACTCCACTGCTGAGCACTCATTTTTGCTTTCTTCAAACTGCATAGGGTTTTTTTGTAGAATGTTAAAAAGCAGAAAACTAATGCCGGGGGAAGAAATTATGCTAATGAATCATCATGACAAAGCAAGCTCATACCAGTTTTGAAGAACCTCTTCCATGTCCTGCTTTCCACTTTCTACAGCAGAGGTATCCTCGACATAGTGGGATTCTGTGTTTTCCATGTGAGCTGTCCATTCAGTTTTAACGACAGAAGTGGACTCTTGCATGGTAGACATTTCTTTCTGTAGTTCACTTGTTTTGCTGGATGCATTCTCCCGCATGTCATGGACTGCCATTTGGACCTAAAGGGAAGAAATACAATAAGACTTTAATCCTCAAAAAGAGTATTATAAAGAACGGATTGCGTATCCATCAAAAAGAATACAAAGCCCATAAAGAATATCAAGATTTGCAGTAGGTACCAGTTTTTTCTTCCTAGCACTGGAACCTGCAAGCAGCTCAGCCACCTTTTGCAACAATTGCTTCTCTTCATTAGCAGCACATTCCTAGAGTTATAATAGAATATATTTAGTTTCACAGTCAAGGCTTTATTAATAAAAGCACTGAATTTGTAGCAATAACTACCTCAAACTTCTTTTCAAATTCAGACAGTTTGTTGTCATTGATTGTTTGTGCTTCTTCTACGATTTTGGTCAGTTTGGATGCATGCATGTCTAAAGTCCCAAAGAAATTAACTGTTATTTTAGAAATTGATCTTGCAGTGTCTACAGCCCTGGAATGTGCCTGTATATGGAAATTTATGTAAGAAGTGAGTCTACCATCAATACCACTCAATAGATGTTATAGCCAAGACAAAAAGCATTATATAACAAACCTGGCGCTGTTGTTGTGCAAATGAAGTTAGCTTCTCCTCTTGCTTGTAAAGACTACTTTGAAGGTCATTGAGCAATTCCTCAGCCTCAGAAGCAATTCCTTTGAAGAGCTGAACCATACAAATAACTTTAAGACCAGAAGAAGTAAAGAAGGAAGGTAACTAAAAAACTAGATATCTGAATACTGCTTACATCTTCCAGATCATGTGAGTGCTTAGAAACTTCAGAATTTAGATCTCCAAAAGTTGACTTGGAATTTCCATCAAGCTCTGTGGCTATATTGTCCAAAGCTTTAATACCGGAACCATAAGTGTCCTTTAACTGCCCTAACCTTCCTCGAAGTTCTTCGGTAGCCTTCAGTTATACAAAGCACAAGCTATTATTGACTATCATTGAAGTCCCAGAATATGCTCAATGTGATGGTGAAACCGTACCTCAGACTTTGTTGATACAAAGGACTGCATATCTTCCTCCATATCTTTCAGTTGCTGCTCTTGTTGAGTCACTGAAGCTGCCACAGTCTTATGCAAAATCTCGAGCTGCTGGGTCAACTGGGACTGGAATTTTTGGATAAGTGCTCTGTTCCCATCCTCAATTTTATCCTTCCTTTCTGAAAACGAAACAGTAGTATAAAAGAAACCATTACTTTTAGATAACAGATCATGCTAAAAACAAAGTGCCCTCTGAAGGATACTAACCAATCTTGGCAAACAAATCTGAGACATCTGATGCAGCATTTTCAAGCTCTGATCGTAGTTCAAAAGCACGCTCAACAAGTGCTTTCTCTGAAAATTGGGATGGGCATATTTACCATCAAATACATTAGAGGTATGAGTTCAAACTAGAGAAAGATAAAACTAGAACAATTATTTATTATCAACCTACCAGATTTAAGGAGATTGGATATTAAAAACTCTTTCTCTTTAATTGTTGCATTTGCTTGTCTATGTTTATCTTCAAGGTCAAACAATGCATGTTCAGTTTCCTCCAGTTTTTTCTGGAAAAGAAAATGTAAGAGAGAGTTCAGTTTCGTCAAACTAGAAGAAGAGAAAAGAATTAATAGGAAATTAGTAAGTTGACTATAAAAAACATGTACTACCTCTGTCTTCTCAAGTTTCTCACTTAAATCTGCAGTCAATAGCTGCTGTGAACTGTACAGATCCTGAAGCTCAGTAATTTGCTGCACAACGATAAAGAACTAACAATTAGCTTGACCTCTAAGTCCTAAATCAGAGAGAACTAAAGGGTTGATTTTGATGATACCTTCTCCTTAGATTCTGACTCAAGTTCCATACGCTCTATTTTTTCAGCCATAGCCTGATGTTAAAAGTTATACTATATATTAGTAATGCTAATAACATTCAATCCACCACGAAACTAAAGAAGAGAATTCTATCATTCAATCATATTGTTTTCAGCCCAACCTTTTTCTCTGCTTCTTCATTGAGATAACGATCTCGTGGAATATAAATTCCATTCTTTTCCCTTGCCGCATACACCTCTGATTTAACAGAAAAAAGGAAAGCAGCAAAGATAAATCACATATAAGAAGACAATTAATGAGGTATTTAGGTTATGTTTGGTAATGGAGAACATTCTCCATTTTCCATCTCCAAAAATATCAAAGAAACTAGGTAGTGCCACAACATGTGTCAATGCAAACAAGCATAGTTTTAGAGAATGGAAATGACAATGGAGTGAAAATCTCAAAATAAAATAAATATGTTCTTCATTTTCCACTCCATTGTCATCTCCATTTCTCCAAAAAATGTACTTG
>AWWV01012390.1:0-34489 GCA_001974805.1 Corchorus capsularis | reverse complement strand
AGGGGTTGGAAAATATTTATAATATTTCACGAAACTCATGAATCTCAAATTCCATTTCAAGAATTAGAAAGCATGAGAAAATGCATAGAAATAACCCAATTTCCTTGCCAGATAAGCCAATATTTTCCAACTTCGTCTGCTTCTTGAGAACATTCTTTCTATTAGCATTTGGAATTTGATACAATGAACTTTAGGACTTGAAAATGTGAATACATTTAAATTATTGATGCATTGCAGAAATTTAATACAACATATATACTGGCCTGGCTAATAGGACTGAAGATCAATTTGAGCAGGGCAAAGCTTTACAGAATTAATCTTCTGCAATCATTAATTACCATCACTCCTTTGAACACCTTCATATGTATGAATCACAATTGGACTTCTAACTCTATGAGTCCCATCTGACCATACCAATGAGGTAGCAACCATTGATGAATTACTCAAAGCTTCGCCCGTGACAGTAACATTATAAGACTTCTTCTCTTTTAAGGACTTAAAGGACAGGACATCAGGCTTCACTTTAACTTCAAGTTCTGAGTTTGAAGACACTTCTACTTCGTAAGTGGATCTTGCTTCACCAACATTTGTAACTGTTCTATGAAAACTGACACTGAAAGACTTGCCTTCTGTAACGAATGCTGTAAGTGAAGGATAATTAAAATCCTTAGGCTGCATTTTTTTAGAAGTTTCAGAACAAGAGCTGTTTTTATCCCCTGTTATTTGTCTAATGGTGCCTTCACCATAGCCAATGCTACATAAGAAACTTATATAGTCCCCTTTGTCAGCTTCATATAGTAGTCCAGGATTGATAGCTTTCACAGGGTTGACATGTCCAGATCCATATCCAAATTCCCCATCTGGATTACTAGATGGATCCATTGGAAAAGCTATATGAAACAAAAAATGGTAATATTATCAGGGTTAGATTTGTTACAACAAAGATATCGATACCATGAGCTTGTATGATTTTGACGTTTTTCCCCCTAAACTTTAATTTTGGACATTTTGTCTCTTGAACTTGCAATTTGGAGTCATTTTAGTCCATCTTAAACGATATTAATGCTGATGTGGCAATGCCACGTGACATTTTGGTCCAACGTGTCATTGTCACGTCAGCAATACCGTTTGAGAGGGACTCATGTGTCCTCAAATTGCAAGTTTGGGGGGCAAAAAGTCCCAAATTAAAGTTTAGGGAGAAAAATGTCAATTTTAGACTAGTTTAGGGGGCAAAAGGGTCTTTAGTCTATTATTAATTAGTACCTGTAGTCATGATTGCAGATTTGATGGCTGAGGGTGACCAATCAGGGTGAATTGTTTTAACATATGCAGCTATACCGGCGACATGAGGGCAAGACATTGAGGTTCCAGATATTATATTGTATTTAACTCGCCTTGCATCGGTTGGATTACTTGAAGGTGAAGCCACTGATGAATATGCAGCCAAAATATCCACTCCCGGGGCGCTTATGTCCGGCTGCATAACAGAATTTAATTAGAGCATTAAATTACTTTAATGAAAAGAATTGCAGATTAATTTTATGAAGAGATGGATATATACCTTAAGAATATCTGGTACAATAAAATTAGGACCCTTTGAAGAGAAGGCAGCAACTATAGGAGCAGATGAATCTTTAATTGTTTCACTTTTTTGTATTTCTGCTATATGTTTTCTGTTAAGACAAGAAAGGATATATATATCATCAGTTTAGACATTAATTAGTAACATATGGATAAATTGCTTCAGACAACAATTTATAGACATACTTAGTGGAGTTGTGGTAGGACAGGACTAAATCATAGTCTTCACTAGATAAAGCTGAAGTAGGCAATGAGACAACAAATGAAACATTATCATATGCAGACTTCACAATTGATCCAACAGCACCAGCGTTTTGAGCTTCAACAAATCCCTGCAACTCATCACATAGAACTATCTTATCTTTTACCAATGTTTCATTCAGGCAATCGTCAAAGCGTATCCTGAAAAAGAACTCCAATTATATATCAAACATTAATTTACTTGTTCCAAATCTTTGTAAAAATGAAAATACATAAGGAAATTGCTAATTGCCAAAGTGGAACCAACCCAGCAAACTCATCATCAAGACAATTTTCAGATTTTACTTGTTTCCCTGTAACTAATGGAAATTTGGTTCCATTAAAACTGAAAGGATGAACTGCAAATCCCTGCTCATCAGAAAGAGGAAATAATCATAAGTTGAAACAACATAAGATAGTAGTAAATCACGCTTATTAGCCTTTTTGCACCATGAACTATAGCGTCAAGGACGTTTTACCCCATAAACTTTAAATCAGAACATTTTTCCCCCTTGAATTTCCAAACTCAAGACATTTTACCCCCTCAGAGAGGGGGCAAATTGTCCTTACTCTTATAATTCAGAGGACAAAAAGGCTAATAAGTCATCGTAATTAATCTAAAAGAGCATTATATATATATCATTGGTTCTTACATTTAGAGTCTTGCCATTCCCAAGAACAACCTTGTCAATGAATAAACGATGGGTGCTGCTTGCTGCAACAGTAAGTATCCATGGTGCAACACTTGATACTCTTTGGGGTCCTAAGTCACCGCTATTGCCTGCAGATTGAGTGACAAGTATTCCTTTCTCGGCTGCATGAAATGCACCAATAGCAATAGGGTCTTGGTAAAATTCAGATGAAGAATCTGATCCTATTGAAATGGTTATAATGTCAACTCCATCAGCAACAGCATCATCAAAAGCTGCCAAGATATATTCCGAAGAACATCCGTCTGAATTGCAAACTCTATATGCCGCAATCCTTGCCGAAGGAACCGCTCCTCTTGCAGTTCCTTTAGCCAATCCAAAGAAACTAACATCCTTTACATTGTTTCCAGCTGCTGTAGATGCCGTATGAGTTCC
Source organism: Corchorus capsularis (assembly GCA_001974805.1). Lineage (NCBI taxonomy): Eukaryota > Viridiplantae > Streptophyta > Magnoliopsida > Malvales > Malvaceae > Corchorus > Corchorus capsularis. The sequence continues at coordinate 31,583 of AWWV01012390.1, read as the reverse complement.
ATGACCCTCTTGATCCAAGGCATCCGATGAGCTATAAAATCGCGCTCCGATAAGCTTACTGCATCGATTAATATATATATATATATATATATATATATATATATATACTTCTGTTAGTAAACTTTTAGACAACATGATTTATAATGTTTATGATAATTGTAATTATAAGGAAATATGTTTACTTGTTACAGGTAAAATTATTTAGGCCACCGCAAGCACCCTTCCACTTTTTAGGAGGAGGACCGAAGCCTTGATCATTGAAGCTTTCTGATTCAGGCCAGATTCCACTATCAATAACACCAACAATCACATCACTCTCAACACTGTGATTTCGTTTGACAGTCTCATTGAATCCCATGAAATCCCATGATCTTGTTGTTTGAAGCTGATATATTTTATTAGGAAAAACAGAGACCACTCCTTCGATGCCTGGCAGAGTGGGGAAAAAAAATAAGGCATATATGCATACATTCAAAAGAATCAAAATTACTATCCCCCATGTACCAATAAATGATTGGTTCAAGTTGTTTAGTACTTGTTCCCCTTGAGCAGGGTCTCGAGTTTGAGTCTTGTGAATGGAAAAAATCATTTTCGGGAGAGCTTTACCCATAATGGGCCAACTCGGCTCAAGGTTATGTTAAAAATTTGCATAGGAGAGGGTCTTTTAGGCCACTTACTTGCAAGTTTCTTTGCCTCTTCCTTGGTGAGCTTGGCAGCAAATCCATTGAAGCTCCTTCTGTAACTTCTGATCAAGTAATTTTCCACAGAGCTAGAGAAAGGCAGAAACATATATCAGATTCATTAGAGCCATGGTATATGGTACGTAGAGACATATATATATTGCCTTGTATTTATCAAAATATCCTCAAATCCTACCTCTGTTTTAGAACGGTTTGAAGCATACTAAATTGATGAGCTGATGGAAAGTATTCTCCTTGAGGAATTGATCCCAAGTAAGCAATGTAAACCTGTCATTATATTATATTATATATCTGAGAATTATGTCATCACATAATAATTATATACTATTATGAAGCAATTCATAAGGAAATGAATACTTGCCTTCCTATCTTCATCTGCAGCGCCAAATGAAAGGGTCATGCTAAGCATAAGAATAAAAGAAATTAGGCCAGGAAACAAGAGGAAACCTGGTTTTGCCATTGTTATATGCTTGATTGTCCGGACAGCTTTTTACAAGTGATATAAATGGGTTTTTATAGTCACTTCAGAACATTTGAACCTCTTATTCAATTAGCTATCTTAGATTTTTATTTCTTTTTCTTTGATAGGCACAATGCATTTTTTTAGAAATTCCAGCCAACTTATTGATGTTATGAATATTTGGTGTAATTGATGACCATTTTAGGATGATTTTTTCGTCAATAAAAATGCATAAGATTAACGCTAGGTTCAACATGTTTCAAAAGTTTGCAAATTTGCCAAGATTTTCTACCATATATATATACATAAAATTATAAAATTTATGCTGTCAGCAAATATAACGTAAATGATATCTTTTTGAGGAAGCAAACCACGTTGAACAGTTTGTATATCATACTTTTTGCCTATATATCTAAATTTTCCTTTTTTTTTTCATATCCGTTTTCGTAATGGGCTTCGAAAATTTTCCCAACCCGTCAAGATCGACTAGAAGTGGAGCGTTCAACTTCAAGGTACGTATTTTGCTCCATTGTTAGCTACAAGGTATCGATGAAGAATGGGACAAAGAAGATTCATTGGGGTAATTGGGGTGATCTTTGTGTTTGAAAAATTGGATGGTGGACTTCGATTTCGAGACTTTGAAGCATTTAACTTGTCATTACTTGTTAAGCAGTGTTGATGATTGATGAAAAATTAAGACCTTCTTTGTTATCGAGTCCTTAAGGTGAAATATTTTTGGGGTTCTTGTCTTATGCGGAGAGAAATTCATCTTTTCTGTGGCGTAGTCTCCTAACAGGTAGGGCGGTGCTAGAGAGTGGATGTCGTTGGAAAGTTGGAGATGGTGCTAATATATTTTTTCTAAAAGATAAAAGATAAACGGATTGATAGCCCACAACATTATATGCCAATGATAAGTTGTTCAAAAAAAGTATCTTAGATGTATTAATAAGTAAAATTAAAAAATAAAAGATATATAAAGTTAAAGGAATAAATTGTATATAGTAAAATACTGGATGAACTAAATTGCATGGAATACAAATGTTTGAGTGCTTTCTATGAAAAAAATAAAAGTTGAAGGGTTAAATCGTATAAAAAATAATTGAGAGTACTAAATTGCATTGAAGAAAGTGTCTGAGTGCATTTTTATGAAAAGAATTAAATTGAAGGGCTAAGTGATATATGAAAAAATTAATAACTAAATTGAATAAAGTAAAAATATTTGGAGACTATTTAACAAATAATCCATTTTTTCTGCCATGTGTTAGGAAGCCCTTTATGAGAGGAAAATACTCTCCCCTCATTTAGCCACGTTTCAAGAAGCCCTTTCAAGGGGTTCGCATTATATAAATTTATGATTTATGATATTATGATTGAAAGACTTAATAGGAGTTCTTCGACTAACGGTAATGAAAGTGATATTTCTCTTTTTCTCCAAAGTCCAAACATTGCTTGAAAATACTTTTTCTCTTTTCTAAGTAATAGTTCATAGATGCATAATAAATTGACTAAAGAGATGGGTTTGAGTTGTGGTGAAGGAAAAAAATTGGAAGCAGCCTTAAGCCTTAATTTGTAAAATGGAGAATCTTAAGGAAGAAAAAGATTGAAACATTATTCTTTAATTTTCCTTTTCCCAAGTTATAGTATCTAGTGTGTCTTATGTTGAATTAAACTCTGCTGAAGAAGATGCTGAGCATTGTGACCATGCAGAAATTGAACGAGGGCAAGACGATAATGAAGAGCCTGAGTAGCAGGCTTCCGATGAGGTATATTGTCAAACCACAAATAGTTTTCTTATTCTTCTTTCTTATATGTTGATTTTTGGTTCACTTATGACATATTTTTGGTTCACTTATATATTGTTCACAAAAAATATTTCAGACAAATTATATAATTGCATCATTTATTGGCAGAAAGTACTAGCAGAGGAAGGAAAGTCTACTGAAGAAAATTCTGAAGCAAATCTGCACAAGTCTGATGATTAACTGTTAATCAGGAGCTTGACCATGATGACAACACAACAATTGAACAGGGCCAGTGTTCGACAGATGATGATGAAGAGCCTGAGGAGGAGAGTGACGAGGTATATTGTCAAACCACAAAGTTTTCTATAAATAGAAGTTTCAGATCTGCTACTAGTCTTATGGCTTGATATATAGAAAATTGTTAGAGTATAGTTGCATGCAGCATCGTTTTAACCTTGTTGAATATTTAGTTAGCTATTTCACTAAGCTTTTGTGCTGTTAATATGCATGTTAAGCCACTTGTTAATCTAAACCCTAAACAGAAAGATAAACTTAATCTTTTTACCAACTTCAGCCTTTTTCAAATCCAACAAAAATGCATCTAGGAAATTACAAGCAGGATCCCTAATCTGGCTTTGCAGTTGTTCTTTTGACCTAACATTCTGGTTTTGTTTCCTATTTAATAGGGGATAGGATAAGATTATCTTTTTTTACTATTATGATAGTAACAGTAAACATGTACTAAAGTCCAAGGGAATATAGGTTATATTTGTTTTTAGACAATGTTGTTGCTTATAATTATTCTTTGTTTTCCAGGAAATCATGCCTTAGCTCTGTTTGAATATGATAATCATTTCTCCTCTTAACTTGTTTCTGGTTTTTTCTTTGGGTCAGGCTCCTAGTGGTGCGAACAACCCTCCTTTTATCTTTATCCCCATCTCCATAGAAAAGACTGAAGAGTACAATCCAGATCTTATCACAAAGACACAAAACTGCCTCCAGGCCTGAGGTATTAATCCAGGCGAAGTGCCATTTGAGTTGGCACTAGTTTTGATGGAGCTAATCTCGGTTGCTATAGACTTATATATAATGATTGTCGAAGCCTCCTTTCTTATGCTTGCTATCTGGTACATGGTGGCTTTTTTTCATTCTCCATGACAGTATTTAAAAGAAGCAATGGAGTCAATAACTGGCAGTTTAAGGTGATCGTGTCTTTCAGCGAGTTGATGAAGGTAGTTATAGAGATTGTCAATCACACCTTATTGAAGGATACAAAAGTCTTGAAGTATGTTACCCAAGCCATTGGTGGTATTCTCTGCATTGTAAGGATTGGTGTCCTCATAGCAGATTGTTGTAATGCTTCGTAAACATTTCTGGTTTCTTCTTTGACCTCGTATTAAAGTTCTGTAAATTTTTTTATAGGGAATTCATTTTTCTACTCGATATCTGAACTTTGTATTGCAAGACAGAACTTTCTAATGTAGGTAAATGGGCTAATGCCCAAAACTAGAGCCCACACTGTTCTTTCTAATGTAAGTATATTGATTTCGGTCATCAATGGTTTAAGTTTTCACATCATTCCACCTGACTTATTGCAGATTTGTGGAGAAAGGAGAAAAGCTTGTTTCATCAATTGAATCTTGAGGATGTTTAATATGTTATGGCTGAATAAATATCTTCCAGTGGGGTATATGGTTGCAAACAACAGGATGTGACATGTTCACTTACCTCCTTTAAATAATCTATCCTTTGCATTTTTCGGTTTTATTTCCCCCATTTGTCTGGTTAATTTTTCTTAGTCAGATTTGACTCCCAACAGCCATGCCTAACCCTCTTCTTTTCACTCTCCATTTGGTAGCATATAAACATTACGGGTTTGGATACTTTAGCACTATTTGAAGTAGACTGCATTCATATTATGACCTCTGTGATTCTTATTGTGTGCCTACAATTTTGTTCTTTTTTTGTTAGGATGTTTATGATCGTATGGAAAAAGAGTGGAAACTTTTAGCCATTCAGGATCCTCTGATATCATGCTGAGTGATTATTCACACCTGCTGGTTAAGGAAGCTAAAGCTGGACAAGATTTAAGCAAGTCTTCAGAGCCTTTTGAAATTGGTACTGAGAGTGGCAACAACAAACGTGGTAGAGAGTAAGGATCAAGGAGAAAAAAGGGAAATGCTCTGGGTCAAAAACAGTCTCGACAAAAGGTGATTCTGAAAATGAGGATTACATTCCCACCAAATCTAAGAAAAACCAGAAGAAAGGAAATGATATATCTTCCTCTCAAGTTTCAGATTCAAGAAATTGGGCCAAAAAAAGATTTTATTAAAACCAAGAAGAAGCTCCCGCAAACTTAACCAAAGTTGTACCGCCTTTAATTTTTGGTAACCAAGAGTTGTAGGCCTTGTAGGATACTAGCTTTAATTGATTTCTAATCCAAATCTGATTATATATCTATGTCTTTATTACTAGTTATCCTCGAACTTATGTATGCATAACATTTGCCTCTTCTCTATACTCAGTGTTTGCCTCTTCTCCCACTAACATTTGTACAATTTTTATTGGTCTTATAATTGTTTTTCACACACTATCTACTTGAATAAAATTACTTAAAATAACATATTGGGATAATAATGAATTAATAATACTTTAAAATATTTTTAATTCACTCACCCAACCCAAACTAATATATTGGGATAATACTTAATTAATGACTCTCTATCTTTATTTAAGGTTTTCTCACCTCCTAAGATTAAAAATCCTTCTGTCTCTCACGTTTTTTCTTTAAATTAAAATTCTCTGTGTGACTTTTGAAATAATAATAATAATAATAATAATAATAATAATAATAATAATAAACCAGACGCGATATATTCCTAATCCGATTCGAGGTATGAGGCTCCACTGTGGTTTTATTATCTATCTATACCTTACCATTAAAGTTATCCCCAAACTGTTGTATGCTTAGTATTTGGCTTTTGTCATGCTAACATTTGTTTAAAATTGATTGGTTGGAAGAAAATCAATATATATTATTATGTATTTGGAATTCCAAATAATATTTATAAATAATATTTAGAAACATTGAATTATAATCAAAGTAAAACTCTATTTTCTTTTTTCCAGTACATAATTATTTGAATACACATTAAAATTCTAACAATATTTCCTTCCATTGAATTTAATTACTATTACATAAAATAAAATTTTTCTTAGAATTGAAATTATTCAGTTACAATCATAAACTGAAAAACCCTTTGAAAAACCCGACGCGAATACATGGGGATAATATATAGTATATAGCAATTTAACTATAGAAATCATATCGATGAAGACTACTTAAATTGCCTTCCATTAGGGATCCTTTCAATATTACTACATATTTATTAATCGTGAATTTTTTTTCTCTCCTAAAGAAACAAATGTCGGGGCCGTTTTTTTTTTTTGAACAAAGGTGGGGCTGTATTATTTAATCTATTCATATTTTATTAATCTATTTTTTTTATAGAAAATTTCACACAATCAGAAAAATTGACAAGAATTTTGTTCCACATGACGTGTCATTGCTAGTCATATCATGTTTTGTAGCAAAATTCCACTTAAATAGTGGTGGGACCAATCTGGACCAACCATGTAAGAACACGTCATGGAGACCAAATTTCGAGTCAATTTTTCTAATCATGTAACAAAACTTTTTTTTTATTTATTAATATATTTTTTTATCGTATCCTCGACGACGGGCTACTCATTGAATCGATACGTAACGAAGACTCAATGAATTGCGACAACTCGAAAGCGAAGCAGATCAATTGGAAGTTGGACTCATTGAACCGATACATAACGAAGCCCTTAGACTCAATGAATTGCGACAACTCGAAAGCGAAGCATATCAATTGGAAGCTGGAACGTTCAAGGTATTTTGTTCCATTGTTAGCTACAAGGATATCAATGAAGGAACAAAATCAAATTGCCCCGAGTGTGTGATATGCATGGAAGAGTTTGAAGATGAATATATTTGTTGTTTCTCTCTTATTGCAAGCATCTCTTCCATCATTCCTGCATCAACAATGGTTGCTTGAGGGGCCGTTTGGCATCATTTTCGTTTTTTTTTTGTTTCGTGTTCGTTTTGTTTTTATTGTATTGTCAATTTTTTAAAAACAAAAACATATTTAGATATACAATTTTGTTATATGTTTTTAAATATCTTTTTTAAAAAAGTAAAAAAGTATGTAAATTTGATCTACCATTTTTATCATCATTAATGAACTAGTAACTTGACAAACAAATTATTATTTAGGCTACTTTGTACAAATATAAGGAGTATATATTTAGGTATTTAGATACATTTTTTTTTTGTTAGGAGAAATGCAAATTTAAGATATAAAGTGTTAGTACTATTTTGATGCCAAAAAAAAAGTGCAATACTATTTTTCAGTACAAATCTTTAATTAGTATATAACTTATTAACTTCTCTCTTATTACAAACCCATTTTTCCATGGAGCTTTCTTTTATATATTGCATGAGGATGAATTCAAAGCTCCCTACTCTTCTAACTTCCGATTGGTATTGTTTGACAATTTAAAAGATTAATTAAAAACAAACTTTGCCACTATAATTTACTTCCTTAATATTCCACAACTCCTAAAAGTCATACCTAAATGCTTATACTTTAGACAATTGAAAGAGAAAAGGGCAGAGTATACCTATAAGTAAAGCTACTAATTGATATTCTTTTCCTCTCTCGCACAAAAGCCTGCTGCACTGAACATTTTATCTCTACAACAATGGAACCTCACAAGCTTTTTCTCACCATTCTCATAATTCCTCTCATTATTTTCCATACATCAACCCCATTAACTGCTGCAAACTCTAAGATGTTCAGAGAATACATAGGAGCTATGTTCAAAGATGTGAAATTTTCAGATGTACCCATTAACCCAAATGTTGATTTTCATTTCATTCTTTCCTTTGCAATAGACTATGATGACTTGAATTCTCCTTCACCCACCAATGGAAAATTCAATATCTTTTGGGATTCCAATAATCTAAGCCCTTCCCATGTTTCTTCCATCAAGTCTAAACATCCAAATGTTAAAGTAGCAGTAAGCCTGGGAGGTTACAATGTGGGAAGTGAATTTGCCTATTTCAAGCCATCCTCAATCAGCTCTTGGGTCTCTAATGCTGTTACTTCACTCACAAGCATCATCAAAATGTATGGTCTCGATGGAATTGATATCGATTACGAGCACTTCCAAGCTGATCCTGAAACCTTTGCAGAGTGCATTGGGTTGCTCATAAAGACCCTCAAGAACAATAAGGTAATCTCCTTTGCTTCTATTGCTCCATACGCCGACGATGAAGTTCAGAGACAGTACATAGCTTTGTGGAAGAAATATGGGAACATAATCGATTATGTCAACTTCCAATTTTATGCATATGATAAAAGTACCACCATACCACAGTTTTTGAGTTACTTCAACAACCAAAGCTCTAACTATGTGGGTGGTAAAGTCTTAGCCAGCTTTCAAAGTGATTTGAGCCGTGGGTTAACTCCAGAACATGGTTTCTTCACTGCCTGCAATATGCTTAAGAGTCAAGAAAAGCTTCATGGGATTTTTGTATGGTGTGCAGACGATTCCAAGGCAAATGGTTTTATACATGAGAAGCAATCACAAGAAATATTAGCAGCTCATTAGGTCAGTGAGCATTTACTACCAAGAACATAAATGGAGATGAATATATTATGATAGATAGAGCAAAATTTTCCTTTTCAAGAATAAAATGCAAAGCAGAGGAACTCTGTTTTCAATTCCTCTGTTTTTCATTGGATTAATGTTCCTTTTCTATCTTAGACCATACACATTGTAATAAAGGGTACTTTCCTAGTAAGATTATGGATATTATTATATGGTTAAGTTGGATGCCAAAATGTCAAATTCAGACAGCACTACTAGATAAAATTATCCCCACCCTCCACAAACAATAAGATAGATTGGGAAAAGTGAAGTGGAGAATCAAAAAGATACCCATATAATGCCATGGAACCCTCACGTTGGATGAACAATTAAAGTCTTCTAGTTCTAGAACAACTTTTTGAGTTGAATTGTCAAAAGTGGGAAAAAAAGGGCACTAAATAAAGTCAACTAATAATAATGTGCCCTTACAATGTTGAATGCTATTATGATACTTTTCCTATCCTTAACTAGGAGCAGCAAATTTTGATAAGCACCGCAAAACAAACTATTCAATGGTCAAATTTTGCAGACACTTTCCTTGCCAGACCGTTAATTCCTCCAAGAAATTGTTGGTTTAATTTTAGCTAGCATGACCATGTTAGAAGACAAAGAACAGCTCAAGAGTTTTTTTTTTTTTTTAAACAATATATTTTGAAGTTAATTGGGAAAAAATAAATTACCAGTTTCAATTATATATAGTAGGTATTTTATGAGTTCACCGTGGCCAAAATAGGAGCCTAGCTATAATTGAAGATTCCTTAAGCCTAATTACGGTAACGGCAAACAAACCATTTGAATTTCTTTATTTTTAATTTAAGTTCCCATTGTCATAAACCTTTGTTTTTATTTGAACATAATGCATATATATAATAAGCTTTCTAACAAGAGTAATTCAACTCAAAAGCCTACAGCAGTAATTCACTATAGTTCAAAAAAACAATGGAACTTTCTAAGCTTTTCATTGCCCTCTTTCTTTTCCAAGCATTGTTCCCCTGCCACATGTCAATCCAAGCAACTCCACCAAAATCAAACCTCTTTCGGGAATATATAGGAGCTGAGTTCAAAAATGTTAGATTCACCGATGTTCCCATTAATTCAGACATTGACTTCCATTTCATTCTTTCATTTGCCATAGATTATGATAACTCAGATTCACCCTCTCCAACAAATGGAAACTTCAATGTCTTTTGGGACTCTGATAATCTCAGCCCTTCACAAGTTTCTTCAATCAAAACCCAGAATTCAAATGTTAAAGTAGCCTTAAGTTTAGGAGGAGATAGTGTGGGAAATGGCTATGCTTACTTCAACCCTTCATCTATTGATTCTTGGGTTTCCAACGCAGTTGCTTCACTCACAAGTATCATCCAAGAGTACAATTTAGACGGAATCGATATCGATTATGAGCATTTCCAGGCTGATCCTGACACTTTTGCTGAGTGCATCGGCCGTCTCATAACAACACTCAAGAATAACGGAGTCATCTCTTTTGCTTCCATAGCTCCATTTGATGATGATGATGTTCAAAGCCATTACCAAGCCTTGTGGAAAAGCTATGGTGACGTCATTGACTATGTCAACTTCCAGTTTTACGCCTATGATCAAGGAACAACGGTCTCTCAGTTCATCAATTACTTCAACACCCAAAGCTCCAATTATAATGGTGGTAAGGTTTTAGTCAGCTTCATAAGTGATGGGAGCGGTGGCTTGTCGCCGCAGAACGGGTTCTTCACTGCCTGTGATAAGCTCAGGAGTCAGAACAAACTCCATGGTATCTTTGTTTGGTCTGCAGACGACTCTATGGGAAATGATTTCCGCTATGAGAAGCAATCACAAGCTCTGCTTGCAAATTCCCACTAATTTTATTTGTTTACTTTTATAAAAAGCACTAAAAACTATGAATTAGATTCTAAAGTGGTGTACTATTGTATTTCTCTATTTTGCTTTACGTTTTATAAATTGCTTATAGAAAATATATCTATCTGTTTTCACTTTTCAGTATTTGTATTTCTAGTCTCAGTTTAGCATGCAAAAATGAAGAAACTTAATCTGAAACTAATGTGTCTATCGGGGGGAAAAAATGAAGAACTTGAATCCATTTAACCAATTTTTAACATATTATAATGTTCAGATTAATATATGAATTCCAGCAATGATTTCAGTGTCACAAATTTGTGCTACATCTAACAAATTACTGGTTCTTTCCTTGTTTTTGTCTTTCCAAATTTAATTTATCAGTTGATTGGTTGTTGTCAGATACCATATGAACTGTCAAATATCAGAAAATGGAAAGAATATCTATTCTTTCAACACTTACTGAAGATTAGAATCCTGTTAGCTGTTTTACCAAGGAAGATCAAACCATGTCGGTTCCATTTTGGGAAGAACAGGTTAACTTACTAATGTAAATACTGTATCCAGACAAGAAATGATACAAAATGAATATAATAATATATACATGCAATTGCCAATTTATGAATCATTCAATCTCTCCCAATCCTTTGGCTATAAAATCTCCCCTTCAAATTCATCAAAATTCACCCATTTTTCCAGCAATGCTCATCCTGAAGTTTAGTCTGGTCGTGAGACCTGAGGGCCTAACTTGGGTGTTTCGTCAGTCTAAAATTAGCAGCAATGTTACAAAATCAGATCAGTGAGTTACCAGAATATCTGCAGAGCAAGTTCATCACGTCGGCTGCCTTTGACCTCGTAGACTGCCGGTGTTGTCATCGGGTTTGGGGCAGCCTCTGTTTTTCTTCGATGATCGAGAGGGGCAATGATGGACTTGCTGCAGCCAGGCAGCCGGGTGATCAACTCAACTCACCCTAGCTTTGTAGGCCCTAGTTTTTTTTTCTTTTAGAAAAAATGGGGCTTCTTAGAAGAATTACAGTTATCCAATATATTTTGTAATTTTTTACGAGAAATGAAAATCATTTCCTGCTTATTGTTAATATCAAGGAACAGAGGAATCTGTATTGTATTTTTTTGTTTCAAATTTCAATGCAAGAAATGTATATATACATATGTTTGATTTCCAATTTCTAGTGTCGTTTTTAAGTGTAAAAATATATGTTTTGGCACAATATATATGTAGTCTTGGATTGATTTAGATCATTTTCAACTATTTTTAGTATTTGTATTTAGCCTGCAAAAGTTTCTTTTAAGTATTTGTTAGGATACCATAGGTAGAACTCATCAGAAATGCTTAAATTATAAAAATAAAACTCAATACTTATTGAGTCGAGTCGAAGGAATTCCGTATCTTTAGACAAGGTTTCCGATTCAAGTATTGTTAATGGATAAAATAGGCGATGTCAATGGAGCTCAAAGTGGATTTTGCAATCGTTTTATATTATATTATATTAGTAATTAAATGTTCCTATTTTAATTGGATGAACAAGAATTGGACACATTTTCTCGTCCAGAATGTGTGGCAAGTGGCAATTAAAAAAAAAAAACAAGATTCCCAAAACTTGCCTCCTTTTTGTTTTATGAATGATAACATAATCAAATTTTAATATATGATATAGCTTAAACCTGCAAGAGAGTGACATTCATCAAATCTGAATTGCAGAACAAAATGCTCTGTTTGATATTAATAGCTCTACGTGAATTTCATTCAAGTATGGTGGAGAAAACGACTCTCGACTATTTTATATGCCATAAAATTGTAAAGGCAAAGCTCCTTCAAAGATTGAATGTCCTTGCTTTAATCTTTGCCTTTTGTGGGAGAAAGAGATCAGAGTAGTTGAAATGTACAAGTCCATGGCCAGTAACCAATAAAATCAGCCAAATTGGCATCACATTCCGTACAATTGAATCAAGCTATAAATCTTCAGATTATATCCCTTTGTACAGAAGCTTAATTTGTAGCTATTAATTTGTATGTTCTTGCTTGTAGAAAGCTTGCGTCAATGTGGGTTTCCCTGTTATTCCTCCATGACCAACAGCTCTTCACTCACTCCATTAAAATGAGAAAGAGTAGCATTCATCTAACTCTAAAATGACTGCTTTGATGTAAACCCCCAAATTTGCTTTACCAAAAAGCCTAACAATTGAGGGTTTGAGAGATTTTATTTGTGGATAATGTCAATCCACGCTTTAGCCTCTTAATCTGTCTGTCATTTATAACCATAACAAAAAAAAACCCAAATGATGGAAAATTTACCAATTTGAGGTGTAATTTACCTACATATAAGACTTCGAAACCCGGCTTAACATCGCGAAATAGGTGATCCATCAAGTTAATCTCAATTAGAGGCAAAAGTGCAAGGGAGGATTATAAGTATTTGTAGATTACTACTATTATATATCAAAATTCAGAGTTGTTCTATACTTTTTTTTTGTGCCTTGTATTCTTAAAAAGTATGGCTTCATTAGCCTCTTTTTACTGAGGGTAGGTTATAGGTAACTGTCCCTGTCATGCCTAGCAGCAGCCTCAAAGAAATGATGATTGAGGGCTTATGCAACTAAATCAAGAGCTACAAAATGTTTTCATTGGTTCCAAACATGTGTACCAAGAGCATAGAAATAGTTAAATAGCTCAAGTTCACGTCCATTATGGACAATTGAAGAACATGAAGGGGGTTAAGTATAAATTTCTTAAAAGATAAAGTTTTGACTTATGAAGGAAGGAGGTCAGAGATATACTTATTGATTATCTTTGACATTACTCTAAAGTTGTTCTAACAGCTTAGTCTGGGTCATCTCATAGCTGCAGTCACTATTCAAGCTGTTCTGTTCTTTTTTTTTTTTTCTAATTTGTAAAATTAAGATAATTTTCTATCACCTAATCAACCAAACACCCTTTCCCCCATACTATATATATTCTTCTTCGTATGCTTCGACAAATATACATACTCAAGTTGTATTCAAAGTTCATCAATTAGCAGTTCTTGGAATAAAGAAATAGACAAGACATCATCAGCAAAGATGGGTGGCGGCGCTTCTGGTTTTTCATCACCAATTACATTTCTGGTTTTCTTCTCAATTGTCACTTTGTGTCTTGTTCCTGACCAAGTCCTTGGGATCACCAGGCATTACAAGTTTGATGTAAGAGCATATTATTACATATAAGAAAATTTTCATTTCTATTAATCCTTAATCAAATATGTTGTTTAGTTTCTAATTAACGTGTACATTAATGTTTTTTTTTTGTAGATCAAGTTGCAAAATGTGACACGATTGTGCCATACAAAGAGCATTGTCTCAGTGAACGGACAATTTCCAGGGCCTCGTATTGTAGCAAGGGAGGGTGACCAGCTTCTGATAAAAGTGGTCAACCATGTATCAAACAATATTTCCATTCACTGGTATTTATTAATTATATTGAACTTTGATTTGGAAAATGACATTTTGCAGCCATTACAAGTTAAATATTCATATAAACTATAATGAGGGGACGCCTAATTTGCAAGTTATGGTGACGTTTTTTTTGAAATAGGCATGGAATTCGACAGCTTCGAAGTGGGTGGGCAGATGGGCCAGCATATGTGACTCAATGTCCCATACAAACTGGGCAGAGCTATGTGTACAACTTCACCATTGTAGGCCAAAGAGGAACTCTTTGGTGGCACGCTCATATATCATGGCTAAGATCAACTCTCTACGGTCCCATTGTCATTCTTCCTAAGCGTGGCGTTCCTTATCCTTTTGCTAAGCCTTACAAGGAAGTTCCAATCATTTTTGGTAATATATATATTTTTTTCTAATGAATTGATTTTAAAATTGTACACTTGTTTAATTACCTCTAATTTGAAAGCCCAATCATAACATTTCGATAAATTTGCAGGGGAGTGGTTCAATGCTGATCCAGAGGCAGTTATCACCCAGGCCCTGCAGACTGGCGGCGGTCCGAATGTCTCCGATGCTTATACCATCAATGGTCTCCCCGGACCACTTTATAACTGCTCTGCCAAAGGTAAATGAGCTGAAATTTTGTGCTGAATTTTAACCCTTGTTCAAGCCTGGTCGGTCCACTAGGCTGGTAAAGTTCTCGCAGCAATAATTTTCTCATTCACAAGACTCGAACTTGAGATCTTGCTTAGAAAAAATAAGTGCTAAACCATTTGAATCAACCAATTGTTGATATAGTGATGAATTAACTATTCATGTACATAAAAGAGCTACTATTTTATTCAACTGAGAAGTATTAATTAATGTTTGACAGATACATTCAAGCTGAAGGTGAAGCCTGGCAAGACTTACCTTCTGCGTCTAATCAACGCTGCACTCAACGATGAGCTCTTCTTCAGCATTGCAAACCACACACTCACCATTGTTGACGTCGATGCTAGTTATGTTAAACCTTTCGAGACAGAAACACTTCTCATCACACCTGGTCAAACCTCAAATGTTCTTCTTAAGACCAAACCCAACTACCCAAATGCCACATTCTTCATGACAGCAAGACCCTACGTGACAGGCCAAGGAACATTTGACAATTCAACCGTTGCTGCCATTTTAGAATACGAATTGCCACCCAATAGCTTACATACAAAACTCTCAATGAAAAAGCTTCCTTTGTTTAAACCAATTCTACCTGCTTTAAACGACACCAACTTCGCTACAAATTTTGCAACAAAACTTCGTAGCCTTGCCAATGCACAATTTCCTGCCAATGTTCCCCAAAAGGTCGATAAGCATTTTTTCTTCACAGTAGGTCTTGGAACCAGCCCATGTCCGAAGAATCAAACTTGTCAAGGTCCTAACAATGGAACCAAATTTGCAGCTTCGGTTAATAATGTATCATTTGCATTGCCAACTACAGCATTGCTCCAATCTCATTTCTTCGGAAAATCAAATGGAGTTTACACCCCTGATTTTCCTAGCAGTCCTTTGATTCCGTTTAACTATACAGGCACCCCACCTAATAATACAATGGTAAGCAATGGGACGAAGGTTGTTGTGCTTCCTTTTAACACTAGCGTCGAGCTAGTATTGCAGGACACGAGCATTCTTGGTGCTGAAAGCCACCCTCTTCATCTTCATGGGTTCAATTTCTTCGTTGTCGGCCAAGGTTTTGGTAACTTTGATCCAAATAAGGACCCTGCAAAGTTTAATTTGCTTGACCCTGTTGAAAGGAACACTATTGGTGTGCCAGCAGGAGGTTGGGTGGCAATTCGTTTTCTAGCAGATAATCCAGGTAAGTAATTAAGAGAATCTTTAAAAAAAATTTACTTCTAAAATCTTGCATTTCGCTTGCTACTAATTGCTTTGAGTTTAATTACAGGGGTATGGTTCATGCATTGCCACTTGGAAGTGCACACAAGCTGGGGATTGAGGATGGCGTGGATTGTCTTGGATGGAAAACTTCCCAATCAAAAGCTACCGCCACCACCAGCTGATCTTCCTAAATGTTGACCAAAAAACTGCCTACAAGTCCTTTCTTTTCTTTGCTTTTTTTTTTTTTTATTTCCAACCATTTTGATTTGTTGACCCCTGTTTTTGGCTTTTGACAATATTGGCCTATCAATGGTCCGAATTTTCTTTATTTTGTCTTGCTATTGAAGAAGTGAGGAATTGTTTTGTAACATCATATGTTATTTCAAAATGTATCAATACAAAGAGGTCTCAATAAATATTAACCTTCTTTTAAAATATTTCATTACAATACCATTGCCCACTATAGAGCTTGCATATCTATCACATATGCTTCTTCTTTCTGGTATCCTAAGCCTTTGTTTGGTTGGATGGGTGTAGAGGGGTGTGGTGGGTTTTGGAGGGGTGGGTCTTTGTTTGGTTGGATGGGTGAGGCTTTGGAAGGGGTTTGGAAGAGCCATTAAAACTCCTCCAAACCCCTTATATTGGACTCCTCCAAATTGGGGGAGTTTGGAGGGGTGGTTGTTGGCCCAAAATTTTATGGACAAACTTACCCTCATAACATTAATGTAATTCCAAAATTAACTTTGTGAAAATTAATCTTATTAATTTCTTATTAATTTATTATTATATGTCAAGATGGAAATTATATTTCATATTGATGCTATTATATTATTATTATTTCTTTTTGGCTAGAAGATGGAAATTATGTTCCATATTATTAAGAAGAAATTTATATTTCAATTATAAATTATTATGTTATAATATTGAAGGTTTTTTTTTCATACATTTGAAGTTTATTTTTAGATATATAATAAATTAGAAAGCACATCCTAGGAGAAATAATAAAATGTATAAAAAAATTATATTATTACTTACTTCTTATACATAAGGGTAAATTGGTAAAATACACAAAAAAAACTCCTCCTAACCCCTCCTCTCAAACAAACACAAAACATGAGAACACCCCTCATTACCCCTCTTTACCCTCGGTTGAACCAAATATAAAATATTTAAAACTCCTCCACTCTCCTCCCCCTCCCTACTCCTCCCCACCCCACCCCTCCCCACACCCCTTGAACCAAATAAAGGCTAAGGCAGTGCTGTAAATTTAAGAGGTTTGGTCCCATTAGTGATGGTGGAGGGGCTTTGGGCCAAGATAATGGGTTTTCGAAGCCTACAATGGAGGTGTCTTTGTTTGTAGTGTTGTTGACATGAGAAAATCCCAGAATTTGTTAGGCTCGATTGGATCACATTGTGGGCTTGGTCCTGAATGATACGAGGCTTTGGGCCCATAAATAAATGCACTGTACAATTGGAAATTGGTTTTTATAAATTTCTTCTCTCTTAATCTTGATTTGTAAAGTTTTTTGGAACTTTAACTAAAGGGTATCCCTGCTTTTGATCTGGAAAAAAAAAATTCTTTTGAGTCGACGTGGTAGGTTAAATATCTCTCAACAAATGTGTTTCCAGATGAAATTTCGGAATTTATATTCTCACCCTTATCAAGATAAAGATCGTTTACAATGATCTAGTACTCGTGGAACATTACAAACTATACTAAATGTGATCGAAACGGCTATTTTCATAGTGAGGCAAAAACCGTCTAAATGCAATTAAGGGATCAAAATTTAACCCCCAATCTAAACTTTGCATCAAATCTCTAATTGTAACAGAAGAGAGGACCAATTCCAATTTCCAACCAATGAGGACTCGGGAGCCAGCAATTCTCGTACTAATTTTGTCACTGTTTGCATTTTCATGTGAATATTGCAGCTTAGCTACGACTCTAGTTGTAAGCAATCAAGCCAAACCGAACAAGATTGCTTATATCACATGTCATGTGAATCCGACACGATTTTCGGTCCCTATAGCCCCTGTAAACGAAACTTCAATTGTTCTGCCTGATCAGAATGTTAGTACTATTAACAGTTGGCCACCGGTATACTGTGTTGGAACATACAATCACATACCTCGTGGCGGTTACCATGACCGCCCCTACTTTTTATACGATTCCCACAAGGATTACGAAAAATGCAAGAATAAGTGCTTCATAAGAGTTACAAATTTGACGTTTGATCGATGGGAGGACGAGAAGAAGGAATGGAAGCAAATTTACCCCATAATATGGGTTCCATAAATTTACTGTATTTTTCACCAATGCATAAAGATAAGAAATCATGCTGAATTAGAAGTTGCAAAAAGGAATGTTGAAAGTGACGAAAAGTACAAAATGGATAGACAAAACGAGAGCCAAATATCATAAACGTGCATTTTTTCTTGTTCTTATTAGGAAAAGTTATATCTAATGATCATGATCAATCATATTATATTCTTCAAAATCCAATTTGATTGTCAAAACTTAAACGAATGCATCAACAATTTTGTCAAAAGGCAAAAACAGGGCAATGAATAAAGAATTTTGAAGAATTGCTCATTTGTGGTCCAAGGCTTATAATTTATTTTTTTTTCATTGTTCCAATTTCAACGATGCTTTATGATTATGGAACCTAACCAAGTTTAGAGAAGAAAGTAAACTTAAACATGGAGTTGACTCATGAATTGATGATAGAAGGCAGAGTCGTCTTAAGTCTTTAACTGATTGCCTAGTTAGGCTAATTGCTAGGGACAATGAGATTTGAAAATGGTATAGTTTCATTTCTTTTCATACTTTGCATGAAATGCCTACATGACAAGGACTGTAATGCTTGCTCTCTGCCTTATCTGATCAAAGGGGCATTTTCCCACTTCTTTCTCCATCACTATTTGTCAACCTCCCACCAACATTTTCTTCTTTTTTTTTGGTTGAAGATTGAAATGAAAGTTAAAGAAGTTGATTAATTAGCTGATGTTATTGAGAAATGACCCTTGATGTGGGAAACCTTGCAGTAATATATATGGTCCCTTTGATGCACAAATGTCATTCCATTACATTCACCACATTCTAAACTTACGAGTACATTTTGACATTCTTTTTATATTTCTTAAAAATTGTAATTGGTGATAGAGTATTGAACTCTTAATTAGCTTTTACTTTTTAGTAATCAGAGTTCGATCCCAGACAACCTCAAATACAATAAAAAAAAAATCAAGTTCCTGGTGACAGATTTTGTTGCCCGATTTCTTCTACCCTATTAATAAAATTTCCCTATTACCTTTCAGAAAAAAATTTCTATTAGCATAATGATAATCCAGATCTAATTGGGATTTGGGTCCATGAAAACAATACCAACTTTGGGGTTTGGACACCTCTATTGCAGCCATGGAGCTCTAAGTTTTTAGAGTGTCATTTTTTCCCTAAAATGTAAGCATAATTTGATTGTTTTGAGAACGAAAAAGAACAATTACACTCCAGAGGGCACGGCCTAGTGGAGTGGTGGACGGCCGCCTAGCCTATCTCATTTTTGAAAAGAATTTGCTCATTTTCATGGGGTAAGATCAATATTTTCTTTTCCTCCTTTTAATAATGTCGATCGGATTGATAAAACCTTCACATCAGTAAGTGGAAGCTCCTAACTAATATAGTTGTTGAAAACGTTTCATCACTTTTGTCCTAGAATTGCTGCTTCTTTTTTTTTTTCAATGCATACCCCTTTTTTTTTAATTTGGTGAAAATCAAACCATGCAAACTTGCTAGTAGGAAAAAGATAAGAACTAAAATTGACCATAATGTGGTTAGGTCTCGGTCTATCATTGGACCTAGAGGTGGCAAAGTGAACCCGACCCGAAAAAATCCGCCCGAAAACTCGATCCCGAACCCGAACCCGATTGACTAGAAAAAGTCAATTATTCGAACCCGCCTGAACCTGAACCCGAAAAAACCCGAACCCGAAAAAGCTCAAACCCGAAAAAACCCGAACCCGAAAAAGCTCAAACCCGAATCCGAAAATTTATGAAAATTTCATTTATGCCGTATAATTTTTCATATGAATAAGTTTAAAAGGTAAATTAATAAATTACACATAAAATTTGAAAAAGGTAATGACATTATTCATCCGGAAACAAGGGGTAAATGATCTGGCCAAAACCCAAACAGAACCCGAACCCGAATTAACCTGACTCAAATTCAACCCGAACCCGACTTAAGCCCGAACCCGATAACCCGAGCCCAAACCCAACCTAACCCATCCATTTGCCACCTCTTTGGACCTTTTCTTTCTTTCTTTCTTCTTACTAATCAGAAAAACAGGAGCATTCAAAACTGCCCAAGATTGAGGCTAACCTAGGAGCAACCAAAATTGCCCAAGATTTTGTATAATGTCTAATATGTAAATATTGATGAGATTTAGGGTGTGTTTAGTACACCGTTTCACCATCGTTTGATTGTTTCACCACCGTTTTGAATCCAAACGGAGCTTAGGTGTAAACTCCGTTTCAATCGCTGCTTTAATAATTTCATCCGTACAGTACCTAATCTAATCTGCATAGTGTAATCTCATCCGTACAGTTGCTAAACAGTGTCAATCGCACCGCTACCACACCACTCTACTAAACACAGCCTTAGACATTTAGTTCGTTGATTTTCTTAAGGAGGGTTTTTTTTTTCTCAAGGAAAGAAGAAAGACTCTTCTAATTCCACGTACCTACCAATTATACTTTTATAATCAGCTATATTTTTTGTTACTGAAAAAGGAGCAAAATGCAAGATTTTTCCAAACAATAATATAATAATACCCTTGAACACAAACAAATTCAGCAAAAAATGACATGTTCCTACTTTAAAGTAGATTTTTTATGTAATTTGCAAACCAGCAATCCTCTTCTCGTTGACCTGTCCAAATTAAGGGGAATATCAATACTTCTTGAAGTCTGCCCTTTCTCCCTTTTATAGAAACGCTCCTTCCAGAGACTTGCCCCCTCTTCTTTTCTTTTCTATTTCAATATAATTTTAATTAATTTATAAAATTTAGTCACAGCCATGATTTTCACATCTATTGCCTATTGGGTTGAAATAAGTTGATAGATTGTATAACACATTAAGCACATGGGTCACAGAGTCACTCATTGTAGTGACGAAAACTGTTTAATTAGACCCCATTTGAAAATCCCACAAAGAGCCTACACCAAGTATTGCATCCCAGCTATATTTTCTTATCATTCTCATAAATAAATTCACTTTTTTTCATCTAAAATTGAGAGGAAAAAAAAAAAAAGAAAGATACATAAATAAACCCACCTTCCCTTTTTTCCCCTTTCTTCTTTTTTTTTTTTAAATTTTGGCACCATGTTGTTCCCCTTTATAAATAAAATACTTGTAATATATCATTGGATATATGTGGAACTAGGCATTCGTTAGTATTTTCCCATAGCCTAGCTAGCTAGCTACCTACAATATTGAAAACCACACATTAATTATCGTTCAAATTTGTGAAAAATCCTAGTTTCATTTTCATAAATAAGCCTAATTAATTTGTGAAAAAGGCTATATAATATGTATACAAAGTACTAATTATAACGAGGGGGAAAAATGAAAGTGCCCTGACTATATAGGAACATGGAACATCAAGTTGGTAGCTTTGCACTGTTCTTTTTGGGTATGATAAATTGGGACTGTTAAAGAATACGTTTGTTTGTTTTGCTACGAAACATTATGGCACAAAAGTGCTGTGATTGATCAGTAACTAAAGCATGGATGGGAAAATTCCGTCTGTTTCATAAATAGAAAAATTTTGGATTCCTCGTTGTCTTTCTTCGTATTGTCTCGTCGACCCTAGTTATCGTCCAACCAAGGGCCGAAACGTCGATTGATCTTAGTTACATGGAAGAAGCAGTGCGTATTGAAAAAGTAGTCTCAATGGACATGAGTTTAATTTTCTCTCAAGGGAAAAGAGATCACTAAAAAGAGTACTCTATTATTAATGGGCGAGATACTCCATTTTTGAAGTGATATAGATGATTCCCATGGACCTACTATACTATAAGAAGATGCTAATATACTATTTGGGTCCCTTCTCTTATCGGGGATTCTTAAGGGGTTCTCAAGTTTCAGACGTTATTTTCATTTTTCAATGTGTTCATCATCGTGAAAGATATAACTCAAAGCATCTATACTATATATACACTCCCATAGATTTTCAAATATATATATGATGCTTCAATTCAATTCTTCAATTTTCTTAACTATTTATACTTAACATACACATATATATGAACCATGTGATGATCCGCCTACGACTTGATTTAAAATTAAACGGCTTCCACTTTGCTCCTGAATTTTTCAAATTTAGGACAGATTACTCACAAATTTTATGCCACTTTTTCACTTGAATTTGAAAAATCAAACGTGACAGATTTCGTTAAATCTCACTAAATTTGCTGACGTGGCAAACTTACATTGACATGGAAAAATCCACGTCAGCGTAAATTTGTCACATCAGCAAATTTGGTGAAACTTAACGGATTTGTTAATCAACCGTTAAGTCGGGGTAAATTGACTTGATTTTGCAAATTTAAGAAATAAAGTGGCACAATTTAAAGTTCAGTAGACAATCTATCCTAAATTCCCAAAGTATATATGGGAGGCAAAGTGACTATTCAGCCAAAATTAAACTATTTATTTACATTGCCCAATGAGTCTGATGCTTTTAGCCATTAGATCATGAACCCACACGCGCGTAACTTACATAGATTTTTAATTAAAGTACACTCAACTTAGTTTGATTCAAGTCAGAAATTTTTCAAGCTCATCAGTTTATTGAGCAAAGAGATGATTCTCTCTACAATTTTTTTTTTGTGTTCAAAAAAAAATAAAGGCGCTTATATATATATAAAAAAAAATTCTCTCTACAATTTGAATTGTAGGACAGTATGTGGCGCTTATTGAGTAACGATAAGGATGGTCCATGGACCATGGCAATATTAACAAAGAAAAGCCAGAGAAATTTTTCTTCTTTTTCTTGGACGACATCAAGCTCCTACTTCAAATTAGGGGGGCCCTTTTTAATTAGTTTCTACAGCTTTTCTTTGTTTCCAGCATGTGCTTCATGGTCACATCTTCAATTTTGGAGTTTGACATTTTAACAAGGTTTAGGTTCAATCAAATCAAATAATTATTGATAACTTAATTAATTTTCATAGAATAAAATTTTATGGTTATGAAATTGGCTTCATTTCATTTTTGCACATATATATGTACACAATTTTGTGCGATATTATAATCAGTCTGTCAACAATACAAATTTATTTATTGGCCAAAAAAATAAAACAAATTTGTTCAAAAAATTCTTCTTGTCTATCATGTTTTCTTTAAATCCAAATTAAGATAAACAAGTGGGGTACGTATAATTAAGTCAGTCTAATAATTACGATTAAGATACCTTGGGTCACAAAGAACCTAACTCTCAAATCTTTCTAAAATTAAAAAGGGTGCATGCTAAATAATATATATGTATTTCTAATTAATGATGATTATGATGATAATTATGTTTGTCGATCAACAAAATCCTAACAAATTAAGAAAATCAACCCTAGTCTATTTATTATTAAGTAGTAATTCTAATAACATATATGCTGCTCACATGGGTTTGTATTGTAAAATGCTTTTTAAGTCCCATCTTTCTCTTGAAGTACCGACTAAAGTGGGTGTGGGGTATTATTCACTTTTTATGTCAAAACGCAAGTTGGGCATGATTTTTTGAGAGACAATTCTTTTTAATTAATTAGCATAGCATTGTTGGTAAAGAGAAATTTAGTAGTATAATAATGTATTAATTAATCATATTTACATGAGACCACGTTGAAAAGTACCAAACTCTTCTATTTCATTGTTTGACCCCAAGATTTACAATTTGTGAACTTTCCTAATTGGGTTTCAATTTGAGAGCATTGTTGTTTTCGACACTTCAAACTTACCATAACTTTCTAAAAACGAAAAACTGAAGTCACAAAACATTAGTGCATGTGTTCTTTTGGCAATTAATATGTGAATACAATTGTCTTAATTGATTCTCTATGCAAATTGTTTCCTCTATTAAGTGTACGTAATCATTTTGCATCTAAGAACTCTAATATACTTTTATGTTTCTTTTTTCTTTTATGTCTCTCTTATGCATGGGAAAGTAGCTTATATAGTGGGCTGACCCAAATTGATTATATAGATAAATTATATATAGCTAGATGAGAGATTAATTAATACTAGCTATTACTATATATTATATTATATTGGTAAAGACTAAAGAGGTAGATATATATTTTAACATTTTAACAAATTGGGTTGGGTGGTGGTTTTGTCTCAACTTTTCATCACTTTTATGAGTGACTATTTTACTTTAAACACAATAGCTATAGGTTTATGAAAAGCTTGAAACTGTAATGATTCTTGGTCTATTGTAGGTTGATAGGTAAGGACCTCAAACCCTAAAATAGCCGTCCAAAAATTGTTGGATTTTTATGTTTATATGTGTAATTAAAGGTAAACTGTATAACAAGATTATAATTTTATAGAAGTCAAAAGAGGGAAAAAAGAGGTGAAAATCTCGGTGCTTCATTCATGCAATATGCTTACCAAGCACTAATCCACTTAATCAAGTAATCTAGGCAATTCTATATTTTGATAACAAGGAGCAAAGCATATATGCTACTTACTACCTCTAGGCTCCATTCCAATCTGTCACTTTAGCATAATGCATATACATATTAAGAAAGCATTAAAAGTTGATAAATTCCAAAGTAAAAATTTTTTAAAGAACTATATTATCTTTCAATTAATACTTTATATATCTCTTAAATGACATTTTCTGTCCATCTTTAAAGAGGGGTAATAGTGGTAAAAGTGCAATTAATGTTGTTTTGGTATCTTAAAGTGACAAATATTACTGACCAAAAAAAGTGACAAATATTATGAAACAAAAAAATTTGACTAAAATGACACTTAATTTAGAATGAAAGGAGTATCAATTAGACTAAAATCTAGGGTTTAATTTTCTGAATGACAAACTAGCATAAGGTAAGTCTAAAATTTATTGTCCAAGAATTCTAGTACTATCATTTTTTTTTGTGATAATAGATAGTCTTTAATTATAAAATTAACAATTCTGAGCTTAAATTAGTTTAGTAATTGTTACTCCTCTTATGTTTAAATTTCCACACAATCCTAATTTTTCTTAACCCAAAGAAAGCCCCCAATATATATCATACAACAAAATATATATATTTATGACCAATAAAATGAAAATTTTGTTAACACTAGAACATCTATAAAGAAAAAAGAAAAAGTCAACGCCAGCTCTTAGGAAACTGACGTCAGGTTCCACGTCAGCTTCCGCTCTCTTGGCACTCCTCATAACTCATAAGTAGCAGCTCTGCACCTGCGCTCTCCTCCATCTTCCTCCTTTCTTCCTTTCTTAACTTCTTACACTTAAAAAAGAAAGAAGAAGAAAGAAATTATCAAATAATAGAAGAAATATTTACTCGAAAGAAAAACTCAAAATTAAGCCAATCAAAATCCTTCCCGCGTCTACTCGCCATGTTTGGACACCCCACATTCCCGCGCTCCGACTCCCTGCAGATGTCTCCCGACATCATGTCGCCGTTAAACTACCCATTAACGCAGCTGAGTGTTTCCGAGTCGGTGGACTCCGTCAGCGAGGCGCTTCACGGCGGCAGCAGCAGCAGCGGCGGCGGTTACAACTCTCCGAGTTCGCTGGGGAGTTGCTGCACTCGGAAACAGAGCTTCATGCAGAGGAGCGTAAGTAGCCATTCTCTTCAAAAGAATGGGCTCTTTTCTCATTTCGCCGCCACCCTTAGCGACTTCATCGATTCCGATTCCGGTCCCGTCAGGCGGGTTTTTAGCACCGGTGATTTGGACCAGGTTAGTTTATTAAACTTTAAACCCTTAATCTTAAATGGTTAATTAGTAGTAATATTAAAATAACTTAATTTCTTGAAACTTATTCATGCAAAATGAGATTTTATTCTATAATAATAATAATAGTAGCATTGGATTGGATATATATATATAACCTAAACATGTCAAATTTTTTAGTATAGCAATCTTTTGTATGTTAATCTAACAAATAGAGAATTTCGTCAAAGTTTTTTATTCTCACCTTTTTTGAGGGATTTATAAAGTTTTGTGAATAAGAAAGAAGCCTTTTGCTTAATAAAAGTGGCTTCCAAGTTATAATTAGTGCTAATTAATTAATATATGTTAATTGGTGTGTTTGATTTGATTTTGGAGCAGGGAATAAATATGGGGCAGCATCAGTATAGTAGGAGGTCAGAGAGCCCATTGTCAAGTGAAAGCAATGCAATCATAGAAGGAATGAGCAGAGCCTGCCGCTATAGTCCCGAGGAAAAGAAAGAAAGGATTGAAAGATACAGAACCAAAAGAAACCTCAGGAACTTCAACAAGAAGATTAAGGTCATCATCTTCACTATCACACTACTTATTACTAATACTTATCAATCCGCATAATGTCCAATTTTTCCCTCTAAGCTTTTACAAAACGGAAATTTTTCTGACCGGATTTTTAATTTTGGAACTTTAATCCCTTAAAATATCAAAATCGAGACAATTTTTCTCAAGAAATATTGACGAGGTGTTAAGGGCATGTCAACCATGTCATGCCACACCAGCGAATTTTGGGCAATGTCAACCATTTTTTATGTCAAAGGGGAAATTGTTCCGATTTTGATAGTTTAGGGGATGAAAATCCCAAATTAAAAGTTCGAAGGAGGAAAATGTCCATATTGTGAAAAGTATAGGCCTATAGGGGGAAAATGGTTATTAATCCATTTTTTTACTATTCTTTCAAGGTAGCTCATGTCATGTTTCATTTGCAATCGAACATGTCATGTTGCATTGCAGACCTTCTAGTCAAATGATAATGAAGTTTGGGTACTTGGTAGAATTGATTTCTTACCCTTTGGTAACAAGTTGACTATTATATATTGTTTTTTTAATATGAGATAATGTCTCTCTTTTTTGACTAAAAAGGCAAAAAACCGACTGATTAATTAGTGTAGAAAGCATGATTGATTAGCAGCAGGTTCCTCCCCCTCGTGTGTGATGCAATTTATTAGTGTCTGTCACATTCAATTTATGCAAAAATGCTTACTTTATTTCTTCTTTTTTGTACCTTCCATGGGTGATATGGGTCAATTAAACAGAGTGAAAAATAGTGTAGTTCTTTGAACTTAATTTATGAGTGCACGAAAAGAATCCCTCCAAGATAAGCAGAGAGCATGAGTTGAAAAAAATGTTCATGCATTAATTATCATTACGGCTATGGAATATTTTCTCATTGTAGTTTAAAATGATTGACATTACATTACTTTTATTAAGTACTATACATTTAAATTCTGTTCCCAAGTCATTTCTGGATGACATGATGCTTTAATCAAACAACCACATACGAAAAAATGTCTGTCTCTTTCGTATATTTATGACAGTGATTTGTAAGAAAAAAAAAAACATGTTAAAACATTTTCTATTTTCCTTGGTCAGTATGCATGTAGGAAAACGTTGGCAGATAGCAGGCCACGCATCCGGGGACGATTTGCAAGAAATGAAGAAATTGAAAGGAGCCCTCAAGTTGATCAATGGAACCAAATAGAGGAGGAAGAGGAAGAAGATGAGGAGAATTGGATTAATTTTCTGGATTCAATCTCAGCAAATCTTATCAATCCTTAATGTTAAAATTAAAAACAAGTGCTACTATTTGGCATAATTTAGTGTTTTAGTGTGGAAATTTTAGATAATTTGCTTGTTTTCTTTTTTATAATGTTCTGATGCAATTTTAATTAAGTCCTTTTGATCAGCTTCAAATACTTGTTGTAAATATGAATATTTCATTACATATTATTCAAATCAGAATATGGAATGGCAAAGGCTTTACCCAAAGAGTAAGCTTCCCATTTGGCCTAGCTTATTTAATATCTTATGAAAAAAATTTAAGCTGAGTCAAATATAAAATCCATAAGTACCTTTCAGTAGCACTTTCAACTGTTTTTGAACTAAAAGTCAAAAACTCTAAATTGGATCTTTTTCATAAACGCCTTTCGGAAGGGCTTATTAGGGCAAGATTTGCAGAAATGGGCAGTTTTGTTTCACCCTAAAAAGCACAGAAAAGTGAGAAAACAGAGTAATTACTAATTGGCATAATTAAACAAAGAAAACAGCAACTGAGAATTGGAAATGAAAACCAGAAATGCCTAAAAATTGCTGATAAAGAGCATAATTTAACAAAGGAAACAACAACTCAATCTGTCAAAATTTTTATAATAATGAGAAGGTTGATGAATTGCCATATTCACAAAATACACTGAATAAAAGAAGAGACAATTTCAGGTGGATGAAACATTTTGTCTTTGGGTAAGAATAATTTGAAAATAAATTCAACCACAATCTCCATTGGGAATAACTATTTACTTTGACTGCATTGCTTTGCCACCTATATATGACTAAGCTAAATCCGTATTTGGTAACAAATCTTAGACAAAAATAATGTACCCAGAAGGATCTTGACAAGATTTTTCTTACTTGACATCAGCTTGTAATCATGTAAATGCATTGAAAATTTTAAGGAGAAAACCAATTCAAAATCGAAGACAGTAATGAAACATTGAACTTAATTCCCATAATAAATCATCAATGTTAAGATTATAAATTTGAATTTACTTCCAACTAGTACTTTGTAATTACAGATTAATGCCCATCATATCTCACTGTCTTTTCAGGCTTTTAGATGTAATGGAGAGTTTCTTTAGCTTTTTCATGTCTTACCAATATCATCAAGGTATAATAAATTACTATACTAATAGTGATAATATTTAAATGAAATTGATCTCTCTTTTACTAATCATTTTGATGTTGGATCATGTTACTTAATAATGATGAGCTTAATGTTTTATTACTAGTACCAAAATATGAGATTGAGAATCTGAAGTTACTTTCTCTTTAGTTAAAGGCTAGGCAACCCCTAGAGATGGGAGTTGGGAAGGACGGCGATGTTCATTTTTGTCGGCCCGGCAGCGGCTGTGGGTTGCCCACTAAGTTTGTGGGAAGAAATTCTTTGCATTAGAAAATTACAAAACCTTAATTAAACTTATTAATTATTGTTTTTAAGAATCCAAAGTACCCATTATTAATTCAAAGTAATATTATTAATAAACAAGTTACATGTAACTATATATTTGGCTCTTTTGTTTATATTTTCTTTTTCCTTTTGATTCATCATTGCCTCCAAAGTTTCTTCATGGTCTTTGAAATGTGCAAATGGACAATGCAAATATTTGTAAAAAATGCTAAAAAGGGCAAAAATCAAGTGTTTTTTGGGATTGCAGATGATGGAAAGGGTAATGTGGCATCATGGCATGTTGTCTTTATGAGTGTGTTTTATGTTAATTAATTAATTAATTTAAATTAAAAGACATGGGTCCAATAGTATTATAAGACTATAAGCCTAGCTGCATAATGCCAAGATATGAGCCAAATCCAATGCAAATTGTAATCCCCTACTATTTGGAAGATGATAGCCCTCTCAATGATGATGGTTCTCAACTCAACTAGGGATTTGATTAATTAAGAAGAGTCTAAGCAAGTATCATTAGCCGCCTTTTGACATTAAAAATTAACTGCATATATACTTTCACACAATTGATGTTAAGTGATTTTGTGTTCACATTGTCAACAAGTTAAAAAGAATCATGGCAGCACATGAGAAGCATTAAGGATCCTTTCTTTCTTCTTTTTGGTTAATAGATTATAATTGAAATCTCACCAATTTTCCGATGCAAATTTGGAATTCCATTACTCAATTTATTTTATGGCTAAAACTTGAGTCTTGAAAAGTTGAGTGCAAATGCAAATTTTCCACTTCATTTTTTTTTCTTTTTTGGTGAATGCTTCACATTATTTTATTTGCCTGAATTGAAAGTCCCTTTTTTTTAATTAAATAATTCTTGAACTATTAACTTGAAAAAAAAATTAATCTTTTTGGGAACTTATGAAAATATTAACCCCTTTAGACTTTAGTGCAAAAAAATAAAAAATAAAAAATCAACCCCTATAAGTTGGGCAAGACTGCAATTGAAGATATACTGGTTAAATGGATTTCTACAATAATACTATATTTGGTCAAGGCCCATTTCAGAATTTTCAGTATTAAAGCCCATTGTTAACTCAGAAACGCCGGTATTATCAAGAGTTGTCAATAGATGTTTAGAAGTTGAAAACTTGAAATCACATTAAAGCTGAAATTTTTTTACATTAATTCATGCTTAAATCACTCAATCTTCACTGTCGAAGACAACACGAGAAAGGAAGAAAAAAAAAATTAACCAGAAATTTCAACAGACTTGATCTGAGGTTTCTTCTTCATCTCGACTTTAGGAACAGTGACAGTAAGAACCCCATTCTCCATAGAAGCCTTGACATCGCTCATCTTCACATTCTCCGGCAGCCTAAACCTCCTCGAGAATTTCCCGCTACTCCGCTCCACGCGATGCCACGTGTCGTTCTTCTCTTCCTTCTCCATATTCCTCTCTCCGCTGATTTGAAGAACACTGTCGTCCTCAATCTCCACCTTAACTTCCTCTTTCTTCAACCCCGGAAGGTCAGCCTTGAACACGTGGGCCGCCGGAGTCTCCTTCCAGTCCACACGGGCGTTCACGAAAGCAGAGTTCTCTCGGGATAGTTGAGGGGACGAAGAGACCGATGGGAAATCGAATTCTTTGAAAGGATCCCAGACTTCGAGAGAGAATGGGTCGAAAATGCTGTTGCGTCGGTTGCCGAATAAATTAGGAATCATAGCCATTTCTGAAGCGGCGAATTTGAGACGATTTGGATGTGCTCGATTGAAAGTTGAATTGTTGCCGGTTTTTCAAACTTGTGATGGTTAGATTAGAAGCAGGATATTTATAGTGAAGGAAGGAAGAATCTAGTGATTTCGAGAATGGCCATGGATGGTTCGATTCATATCGGAACTAGAAGTAACCGACATTTATTAGAACATCGAAACGCAAGGACTAGGATATACTAGAAACTTCTGGATTGTGGTCCTGCTGCAAGGCTTAGAAGGCCCAAGTTCCAAGTTTAACTAGGCCTCGTTTGGGCTTGAACAAGTTTCTCATGTCCATCTTTCTTTGGGCTTAGAGCAGAAAGGAGAAACCGTATTCTATTCTTGGATTTCATTGCTTCTTGTTGAATGTTGATGTAATTGAGAAAAAAAAAAAAGGGATTACTAAATGGGTTTATATATAATACACCGGCGGTGGAGTTTAGTAGACTACATAAGCGGGTCTTGAAGGGTGACATGTGTCCCTTAGGGACTAGATTGAAATATTTAAAACTTAAATAATTCAAAAAATAGACATGTGTCAACTCCACAACCCGCTTGTGGAGTCCAAAATTTACACCGCCGGTGTATCATATAATCACCCTTACTAAATTACGCCCCCTTTTTACTAGGTATCGCCATCCTTTGGACAATTTTTCCCTTTCCTTCAAACTTCAAAATTTTCAATTCTCTCAAATTCTCTCAACCTTCAAACTTTCAAATCTCAATCATTCAAACAAAACAACATCAAAATTCATGGAGTAGCGACATCCGGTATGGGTAAAAGAATTTTCGGATTGAAAGTATGTTTTTTTAAAAAAAAAAGTAAAAAAACAAATATCTATTT